>NC_069422.1:43079726-43099726 GCF_026875155.1 Cherax quadricarinatus
TTAGTTTCATCGCATTCCAGTACATAATACGCAAGGTTTTAAACATTGTCCAAATTATACCACAGGTGGGATTAGAACCCGCGATCAGGAGTCTCAAACTCCGGGGGCCCGTCGCGTTGCCACGGGGCCGTACCTAAATGGATGAATTTATTGAACTAGCTTGGCCTAGTGGTAACGCGACGGTCTGGAGCTTTGAGATGTCAGGGTTCTAATTCCCCTGGGGTTTTATGATTTGTTTGCAATCGTGTCATTCGATTTCGGTGTTCAAGGACAATGTTCCAATGGCGAAGTTACATTAAAGTTTGGTCTAATTGGTAGTGTGATTTAACCTCGAATATACGGGTAACCCGCCGGAGCGGTCGGTAATAATTCTAAGAGTCTGCTTGTTTTGGGTTTGCCAAAGATATGTGGTCCTGCATGATAGAATTGATGATAGATAGACCGAACTGGTGTCATTCTTTTCTGTCTCAAGTCACTGAGGATATTTTCGTATTGTTATTCTCAAATCTTACAGCCCAAAGAACTGAAATCTACTCACCAGTTTGAAGGCATATGACTCTGCGAATTCATGCCATCATGCATCTAGAAACTACAGTAAAAAAACTGGTAAATAGGCTAACAATTGTGATGGACAGAGATGACAGTTGCACGGACGTAAACAATGCTGGAAAAAAAATTCAAAAAGTTCATTTACCATCTTAATAAATATTGCCCCAGTTAAAGAGGTTAGATTAAAAGAATTAACCGGGAAATGACTACTGAGATATTAAAATAATATGAAATCAGAGATCAGTGCTAAAAGATTTAAGCAAACAAGACGGGATATTCCCAGAAATAAATGAATCCAAAGGGTGAGGAAAGAGTACAGAGGTTATAAAAGAAGAAAAGGCAAAGCACTACTGTCAAAAATGAAGAGTTAAGCAAAACCCAGAAAGCTCGGCAAAAACTAAAACAGTTGGGGTATAGCATAAGCCAGTAGATAGGTCTAAAATAGTACTCACATCGAAATGAGGTATGCCACGAAACATCAAAGGTGGCAAATCTTTAATTTACTACACATCTGTTGCATCAACATAGTAAGTAAACAACAGCTGCATCAAATACCTTTAACACGACTCTGGTAAGTTTCAACATACTATACCAATAAAGGGTTTAACTCAAACAGTTGTCAACTATAAGTGTATTCATGACTTATTCAAAAAAAAAAACTAAAAGGTTAAACCCAACTAAGAGCACAGGCCCTGATAACATCCCGTCTAAGTTCCTAAAGATGGTGCTTCTGAACTGTCAACCCTATTGCTCACATAATAAATCATAAATCACCACTAATACCGTCCCGGAGGGGTTCAAGGAGGCCAGGAGTTACTCATATCTTCAAGAAAAATATAGGTTGATGTAAGCAACTATAGACCTGTTAGAAAATCAGTATAATATCTAAAATTCTGGAGAGGGCGGTGTATTCTCAAGTAGTTAAGTACCTTAATGACAAAACATTTCCATAGCTATCAATCGGGCTTTAGAAGAGCTACTAAACCGATACCTCCCTTATTAATTGATGGATTCCCTGAGAACTGAAATGTAAAAAAGGGAACCCTCATAGGTATGGTAACCTTAGACCTGCAAAAGGCCTTCGATACTGTCAACCACAATATTTATGTAAAAAAACTTCAAGCTATCGGTATAGGTTCTGTAGATGGTTTAAGTCCTCCCTTAGCAACGGAGACAAATAGTCAAAAATCAACAAAACGGAATCAAAACCCCTGCCGTTTAACATGTGGAGTTCCCAAAGGTAGTATTCTGGGTCCCTTATTATTCTTATGTTATGTCAATGATATGCCTATCAGTGTCAAGTGCAAACTCCTACTGTATGCAGATGACAGTGCTCTGTTAGTGACAGGTAAAGACCCACAAGATATTGTAATGTTTTAACACGGAACTGGAGTCCTCCCAGCAATGGTTAGTAGACAACAAACTATCATTACACCTAGGAAAAACTGAAGCCATTCTCTTTGGAACGAAACATAAACTGAGAAGGGTAAATAATTTTAATGTTCAGTGTAATGGGGAGTCCATCACTTTGGTTTTCATCAGTAAAAATATCTGGGAATCCCCTTTGACCCATGCATGTAGGAAAATTTGGGATAGGAACAGTGTAGTAAAGAAAGCAAAATGCCAGACTGAAGTTCCTGTATAGACAAGCACAGTGTCTACCTACTGAGGCTCGCAGGACCCTATGTCTAGCCCTTATACAATGCATGGATTACGCTTACTACTTCATGGTACTCCTTTTCCCCTTTACAAAAAATGAAAGATTTGACTGCAAATCACCAGAAAAAAAATGTAAGATTTCATCCTGGGGCTGGGGGCCAAGAGAACATGTAGGCAGGATGAATTACAGCAGTTGGATATGCTGAATGTTTGAAAACAGAGTAAAACAACTGAAGCTAAATCATGTTTTTTAAAATTGCTCACGAACAGTGTCCAGAATATCTTGCTGTCAAATTTTGTCAAGGTTGGGAACCAAAGCAATCATAGTACTAGGGGAGGGAGGGGCACAACTTTGTAGTACCCACAGTCAGTGGCCAGGCGTCAAACACCTTTTATTGTACAGCAAATTAAGGAATGGAACAGACTACCCGCACATGCCAAAGCCAGTCATAGCATGAACCAGTTCAAGAAGACTGCAAAAAAGTGTCTGTTGAATGAAGCTACAGAAAGGGGGGAATGATTTTCTATTTTTTTAGCTAAAATACGTGTAAATTTTTCCTTATCCCTAGTAATGACCCCCGTATTGTAGATAGTCTTAATGACCCGTGTAGTAGATAGTCTTTTTAGTTTTGATAATAAGATGTTATCTTCATTGTAGAATAATAAGAAAATATTATAACCTTTATATTATAATAATAAGGTAAAGAACCCCAATGGAAATAAGTCACTCTGACTTTTTTGGGTTATCCTAGGTTCTCTACACATATGCTGCTATGTATGATAATTCTATGTAACTGTATTTATGTATACCTGAATAAATTTACTTTTCTTACTTATTACTTATTTAGGCGCACTCTGGGCTCCCCTTGAAGGGGTGTGGTATGAGACAGCACAGATAAATTTGCGTAACAATTTGCAAAATCAGGAACGTGATATTGAGCATGTAATAAATCACGAAGGGAGAGGTTGAGGGATTTCAGTATAAAACATCTTCAGAAGCTGGTCATTCAGTGAATTAGTCATGAATTGGCTAGGAATTTAAAGAATTTGATGAAAAAAATGAGACAATGGGAATAAGGCACAATGACTTTTTTTGGGGTTATCCTAGGTAATCTACACATGTGCTACTCTAAATGATAATTTATGTAACTGCATTTATGGTTCCTGTTTCCTGAATACACTTAGTAATTCCTTTGCCAGTCCTATTTCATATTTTTTTTTATAAAAAGTTATCCAAAACTTAGTTTCATTTTCTTTCATTTTTAAAAAGAAAACAAGAATATGTATGCCTAGTCAGCGCTAACTCGCCTAAATACTAAAATGCATAATTAATTTTAGAATGAAGAATGTCTTTTTCGAATTATATAAGTAATTAAGCTTATTTAAGTACAGATACACATAAGTACAATTACCATACCTAGTAATATATGTGTAAATTATCCAGGATAACCAAAAAAAGTTACACAAAGTGTCTTAAATTTTTGGGAGAATTAAGAACCCAGGACTGCTGAAGTTCTTTTGTAATCTTGCCCAGGATGCAATTAACGCCCCTATTTATTGGGATCGATTACCAACTCGTCTCGTTTCTCTTGGGTAATAAACCCGGGTACCTGCGGGTTTTGTGAACCCAACACAACATTTTTTTTTTCCTTTTATAAAAGATTACCTAACTTTCCTCTTTACATAAAGATGAAGTAACCTACGGAAGTTACGTACTCTCACACACAAGATAAATACACCGAGATGTGTGTTTATCTCAGCGTGTATACAATGGAGAAGGTTTCAGGGGTCAACGCCCCAGCGGCCCGGTCTGTGACTAGGTATATGCAGTGTTTATTTTAGGAATTGCTGTATTTTTGTCTGGTGGCGACAAAGTTGCGCGCAGTCTTAATGACCCCAGTATAATCAATAGGATTGAAACCCCATAACCAACCAACCAACTCACTGACAGATTGTTCGGCTCACAATCATAAGCATATGAGTTAAATCTCTGGTGTGGCAAGATGTATGCGCAAATTTTTTTACATGTCACCCTTCTTCACTTTACAGTAAATAAGTATTGGGTGTAAGCAGGATGTTGTTAATCTCATCCTCTAACAATGAAGTAAAGGATCTCATCCTTGGAAATACGACCGAAAGAACTCCAGTAGGAAGAAGCCACATTTACTGGCTTGGTTGGTTAATACAGTTAATAAGGTTGGTTCATAAGGTTAAAACTTATCTGCTAAATGAGACTCATTAAGGTTGCACGGAAATATTTTCACTGCCAGATAAAAATACTTTAATACCAAAATTAAGATTAAAGCAAACTTTCAGCATATATATGCCTAGAGAAATACACCTCTCAAGGTTAAATAATACTTTGTTTGAGTTATTCTGGGTTACTAATCCAAAAGGGGTTTAAAAATCAGATATGACCTAACTCTAGAGCAGTGCTATGGAGAGTAATGATACAAAGTAAATCTAATTAGTCGTTGTGCAAAAGTAAACAGATTACATATGTAATCAGTAAATGTAAGGTAGTTGTTAGGTTGGAAAATCTACAATACTAGGGGTATACAAAAATGATGATGATGCTGTTTTAGTAATTGTTTCCACATAATAATTAGCAACATTTTTCTTAATCTAGCTTTAAAGAAAACGGATTTATTAAGGTAAACTTATTAATTTTACAAGTGTCATTGTTATATTGTTTTATAAGTAAGATGTGGTAAGATTTTTTTTTCCGTTTTTTAATCTGCCTCATCGGGGACTGTCTTATTTCTCTTGGGGTCCTTTAAACTTGTCCCCGGACGCGAACCCAAAACTAGTCGAATATTTCTCAGGTACCTACTTACTGCAAGGTAAACAGGGGCAGCAGATGTAAGGAATGAGTAACTTTATTCAGGTATACACAAATACATTTACATAAATTATTATACATAGCAGCTTATGTGTAGAGAACCTACGATAACCCAAAATAGTCAAAGCGCCCGACGTTTCCACCCGCGCCGGGGATTGAACCACGGACTCTCAGTTTGTGAGGTGAGTGCGTTGCCAACCGAATAACATACCTACCTGTACCTGTTACTTGCATTTGTGGTAAATTTTGCGGATGCATATTTAATAAAAAATGACAAGGTATAACTAAACCTCTCATTTACTTTCCATACATTCCAAATTCCAGCTTCCTTATGATACTTCTACTTAGTATAAAACTCTCACACGCAAACTTTTTCCCCCTTACCACTCGTTGTATCTTGTCATTCCACTAATCGCTCCTCTTCCCTCCTGCACCCAGCCTCCTATATCCACAAACTTCTGTTACACAGTCTAACACATTATTAATCATTCTAATTAATCTTAATTTTTAAAGAGATTGGCAAGTAAACCGGTGGAAGGCCTCAGTCATATGACTGAAAGCTCCAGTAATGGGTCATTCTCTTCCTTTTACTTTCACTGTAGCTACAACTAAGTAATGATTTGATATATATGTTGCCCCACTACAAACATGCGCATTCAGAAGTCTACTCATTAGCCTTTTATCAACTAATGCAAAGTCTAACAAATTGCAGTCATTACACTCTATACCACATCTATTTTTTTTACAATACCTACAACAGTTTCTCCCACTTGTTTTAAAACTCCCTAAACACTCTCTTAACATCTCCTAAAATCTCTTTCTCTCCTCTACACTTCTCTCCTTCTCAGGTACATAAACACGTAATATAAACCACTTTTCGCAACCCATCCTTATCTTTATTCACATAATCCTTGAATCTATATATTTACATTCCCTCTTTTTCCTTCAGTAACTCATCGTTCAACATTACCGCTTCTGCTTTCTTAGCTTTAATTCTCTCAGAGTCATCTGACCCAATCCCGTTTATTTCTCCCACTGAAATTCTTCTACTCTCTTCAGCTTTGTTTCACTTAGTTAGGACATTCAGCTTCTTTTCATTCATATCCACAGTCATCATCTCATAAGTATTACATCAACGGGCATATAAACAACCCAACATTAAAATGCTCTTCTTTTTATACTTAGTATTAGTCGCTTTTCACGACATGTGTGACTTATGGAGGAAGGATTCTTCTCCACTTCCTCTTGAAGATGACAGGAAATAATATAAGAACAAGAACTATTTAGAAAAAGAAAAATTCACATGGGTGTACGTACACATAACATGTACATACATGCAGAGTATATGAATTACATGTAAGTAGAAGTATTAAGATATACCTGTCATCTCGTGTGTTTATGTGACAGAAAGAAAAGATATCAACATTCCTACTACATTTATTGGCCAGACACTAGTACCTACCTGGGTGACTAATATCTATAATAATAATAATATATAATAATAATATAATAATAATAATAATAATAATAATAATAATAATAATATTATAATAATATATTTTATTATTATTATTATTATTATTATTATTATTATTATTATTATTATTATTATTATTATTATTATATTATTATTATTATTATTATTATTTCAACAGCAAATAAAAAAATGAAATAATTGCGTCAATCCTCATTAATGGCCGATTCTAAAAGGCGATCACAAAAAAAAAATGACAAATACTGATGAGGAGGAGGAAGCTCAGCTGGCCCACTGACGGATATTCCTCCATCCATTATCATCATAACTGCTGAGAACGATACATCACAAGCGTCGGTATTACAAAGAAGGGTTTAATATAACATCATTACCTATTGACCCAAAAAGGAAGATTTAATTATTTTTCTTTTACTTTGTTATGCATCATTAGTTCCTTTTTAGTCTAAAGATCGATTCCCCCAATGCTTAAAACATACAATCGAAAAAAAAAATTTGGAATAAAACTATCAGCATCAAAGCACGTTAGGAATCACGTTTAAAAAAAATATCACAATTGAAACACGTTCAGGCTATTTACTCGAGAAAAAAACGGTCGCCAAATTAAGATTTTACATGAAACAGGGGGAAAGATCAAAGAGGAATTATTTGAGGGCATTAATCTAAGGCCAACGCGGCCACCATCTGCACAACAAAACACCATCACAAAGGCATTTCAAGTGTTGGGACTCGAGAAGACATTTCAATCCAGCGCCCCGGAATGTTTTAATTACACTGTGACATATTTTCCAGCACCATTGAACGCCGACAGCCTTTTATATACCTTTTGTTTGATGGTGAAGCTCACCCCCGTCATATGGTGGGCCACGACGGGTGAAAGGGAAGGCAGGGATAAAGGAAAAAGAGGAGGAGGAGAGAGAGAGAGAGAGAGAGGAGGGGGGGGGGGGGAGGGAGAGAGGATGAATGAATAAATGAATTATAGAGGGAAAAGACTTCAAAAGGTTGATAGAAGAAATGAAGTGCCGAAGAAGATTTCCGGGAAAAGGGGGCGTTACAGTGAGGTGCTGGGGAAGAGGCGGGAGGACGTTGAGTTATTGGGAGGTTCCTTGATGCCGGTAAGGTGGGATCTTAATCCAAAGGGAATTGGACCTTGTCATCCCTTGTTCTTGAACCCCCCTCCCATTCTCTCTGGGTTAAGGGTTAAGCGCTCTCCCTTTAATGTTTAATACAAGCTTGGAGGTCACTCAATGCCTGGGGACAGGCAATGTATCTCTAATTTATTTGATCAGAGCCCTTCACCAGCATCAAGACACCTTCTTTGAAGGGTTGTCACACAATTCCCTTTGGCCTTAAAACAACCCAAAAGGGGTAAGATTCCAGCTCGGGTATTGAGGTTTACACTCGCCAGTCATATTGGACGTGACTCCACGCGAACTTGTGCTGATAAGTTATATCATAAACACAGGATTTTTATCAGTACGGGGTGAACGACAATCTTTACACTAGAAAGAATGCAAGAGCCTACAAATTCTTTGATAAATACCATACTTAGTTAGGGTCTGGGTAAGAAATCTGCGTCAATGCAAGTACTTGGGACTGATGGAAAACATGAATAGTAAAAGCAAACCTTTCATTAAATAGGACGTTTCACCCAAGGGTCGAGTAAGACATGTAAGCAATATTTTTGGAATCTTCATCAGCGAGACGTTTCGCCCGTTCAGCAGGCCTTTTCAGTCGAAATATAGAGGAGATAAAAAGTGAGGGAGATGCAGATATAAGATGATCAGCCCCCTCAGCCATTGTGTATTCAGCTTCAGAGCTACGGAGCAAAACGAAGACCAAGGTTAAACGACTAATCATCTCAGACGTACTTCTCCAGGCTAAAAGATGTTTACCTCTCATCTACATTTCACACGACTTCGCCCCTGCTTTCTCTGCATTGCCACTGAAGAAGCCTGATGAGCAAACGAAACGCCCCGCAACAAAGATACGAAATCGCTGCACATCTGTCTTGCTCGTCACCTTGTCAGTACTGGAAAACATTATGAAATGATTCGTTTCACCAACAAGAGGCTTTATCAATACTAGATAAAGCCTCTTCTAGGTAAAAACACCGTATTTGATCTGCTTTTTTTCACCAACAAGAAATTTGATAAAATTTATTTGGATAAAGCCTCTTGTAGGTAAAAACATCGTATTAATCAACGTTTCGCTTTTTTACTTTACGTGCTGCCCTTTCCGGCGTTGAGGACGCACCACCTCGCTCCACATGAGCTGCACCAAGAAAATCTCATGATCGTAAAACATTTCCAAAGTCAAGTATCCACCAGTGTACACAATGTAAATAGTCACCCATCCATCTGTCAATCTTGAGAAGGTCTGGCAAACCATACATCACCCACCTTAAAACTACATTAATAACCTAACTGATGTGAGGCTTGACTCTGTATCAACACCCCCCCCCCCCCCAACCCTCCTCCCCCTAAGCACACATTAAACAAATTCGTGACGTCATGATGACACATGATACCGTAGGTTACTTTATAAAAAGTAATATCATATTTTCATCAAAATTTATAAAATGCAAATATTAAACGTTTGCTAGAGTGATGGCGTTATTTTTATTTTATCAGTATTATTATTTTATTACTTTATCATTATTAAATTGATGAAGAAGGTTAAACCCCTAGGGGTCATACAGATTAATCTCACGAAAAAAAAGAGTGACGCTAAATTCTTGAATCAAGAGCTCTTTTCCAAGTCAACAAAAAAAGCCCCTGTAGGACGTATACCTGGAGTCTACCTGGAGGGTATTCTAGGGATCAACGCCCCCGCGGCCCGGTCCATGGCCAGGCCTCCCGGTGGATCAGGGCCTGATCGACGAGGCTGTTACTGCTGGCCGTACGTAATCCAACGTACGAACCACAGCCCGGCTGATCTGGCACTGACTTTAGGTATCCGTCCAGCTCCCTCTTGAAGACAACCAGGGGTCTATTGGTAACTCCACTTATGCATGGTGGGAGGCTGTTGAACAGTCTTGGGCCCCGGACACTTAATGTGTTTTCTCCTAGTGTACCAGTGGCTCCCCTACTTTTCGCTGGAGGCATGCTGCATTGCCTGCCAAGTCTTTTGCTTTCGTATGGAGTGATTGCTGTGTGCATATTAGGGACCAGTCCCTCCAGAATCTTCCAGGTGTAGATTATGATATATCTCTCTCGCCTGCGCTCTAGTGAGTACAGGTCAAGTGCTTCCAGGCAATTTCACCTGCCTTGAATGGGGATGTTAATGTAGAGCAGTATTCCAGCCTAGAGAGAACAAGTGATTTAAAAACGATTATCATTGGCTTGGCATCTCTCGTCTTGAATGTTCTCATTATCCATCCTATCAGCTTCCTCGCAGATATGATAGTGGCATTGTTGTGGTCATTGAAAGTGAGGTGTTCGGACATTACCACACCCAGGTCCTTCACATTACTATTCCGCTCTATTGTGTGATTAGAGTTTGTAGTACACTCAGTTCTAGTTATTATTTCCTCCAGATTTTCATAACGTAGTAGTTGGAATTTGTCTTCATTGAACATTATATTGTTCTTCGTTGCCCATTGGAAAACTTGGTTTATATCTTCTTGCAGATTTGCCGTGTTCTTAAAGAGAACACTCTCAATGAAGACCCCAGTAAACGTCCCGCAAAGGATGTACAGGCTTGGTTACATCTTGCTATGTCGATATGAGAATGAGGAACAGGATAGGTGCGAGTACTGTGCCTTGTGGGACAGAGCTCTTCACTATGGCAGCATCTGATTTAACTCTGTGTACCATTACTCTTTGTGTGCGATTGGTTAGAAAGACCCATCTGCCTACTTTGCAAATTATCCCTTTAGCACGCAGGTCAGTCAAAAGAAAAAAAAAGAAAATGGGGTTCTCTTGGCATTCCCAAATTAGGTAAAATAACGGCCCCACCATAATAATAACCGAAATACCCTTCCCCGCCCCCACCCCCACCCCAAAAAATACCTCGTGAATGAATAGTTTTTTTTTAAAATTTGCCACAAAACAACGCCTCAAAAAAATGTATTTTCCCCTAAATGAGACATAATAAATTTTCAAAAAAATTGTTGCTATGTTTTTCATTAGAAAGCGCCAAACCCCTGAGGGTAATATAGCCCTGGGTAATGGGCAGTAATCATGTTTGTTCCGAGGTAAGAGACGATAGCCCCAGGTCCTTTTTTTTTAATTGAGTCTTTCTCCAACAGCAAGTTTTTTTTTTTTTTCAAAAATGAATGTAAAACGATGTTTCTAAATTAGAAGGTTAATAATTTCTCTAAATCGTAACCTCAAAGTATCACATTCAAAATACATACTCCTTCAAATTTAATTTTTTTCTGGGTTACCTATTATTTGAGAGAGAGAGAGAGAGAGAGAGAGAGAGAGAGAGAGAGAGAGAGAGAGAGAGAGAGAGAGAGAGAGAGAGAAAGAGAGAGAGAGAGACTGCCAGAAACTGCTTTATACAGGAACTCCGGGATTTATGTGAGGCAGGACGGGCGTGAAATTAATTTTGATTCAATGGGTTTTAGGCTTGTTATTGGATTAACACATATGGGGACTGAGGCTCGAGGCTGCAGACAACGAGAAACACACAGACAAGAGAAGCAGATGCGATCTCCTGGACTCATGCTTCTGTGATGTCTAAGAATTAGGGAAAGCAGCAACCGGCGTAGGTATTGAATTATGACCAGATAATAAAGGATTATGTCGTGATTAGTGTAGTATGTAGGACAAGCGCGCCTGCGCGCCCTCACTCAACTCTTTTGCTTTTAAATGAATATTGAACGAAAATCTCTGGAACTTCCTGGAGATTTTACCGTATTTAATTTATGGTCGAGAGAGTAATATCAACAGCACGGGATGAGGGAGGGGGAGGAGAGGGGGAGCAAGTGAAGGAGAGAAAAGGAAGGGGAAGAGACGGAAAAGACAATAAGAAAAGGTATATTTGCAAGAGTTTGGAGCAAATAATAAAAAAATATATATATAATAAATGCAAGAAGTTGGGTCTAAAGCCCATATATTCATTAAAATACAAAGTCTAATAGAAAACTATTGAACTATAGATCAAGGAACTTTTGGAAAAGATCATCTGGCAACAAATATAAAAAGCCGGATAAAAATCCACGTGAATTTACTTATATAAAAAAATTGTCACTGATTTAAAACGATATCCTAAAAAAATATGAACTAAGAGAAAGCACCATAAGTGTCCGGGGCCCAGGACTGTTCAACAGCCTCCCACCAGGCATAAGGGGAATTACCAATAGGACTCTGGCTGCCTTCAAGAGAGAGGTGGACAGATACTTAAAGTCGGTGCCTGATCAGCCGGGCTGTGGTTCGTAGGTTGGACTTCGTGCGGCCAGCAGTAACAGTCTGGTTGATCAGGCCCTGATCCACTGGTCGTGGACCGGGCCGCGGGGGCGGTGATCCCTGGAATATCCTCCAGGTAGACTCCAGGTATATAAAACAAGGCGATTTTTTTGAGAAAATGCCCAGAAAGAAAATACAAAAAGTCACAATGAAAATGAATATGAATGTGCCTATATAGAAGAGAAAATAGACACAGTGACCTAAGTGTCTCGTACAAACGGTGAGACAATAGCGGGCGTATGAGGTGTCGCGGGGTAAACAACAGGAGGCGGGGGTGAGGTGTGAGGCGTGGAAAATTGCATTAGGCAGCGTGTTTGATGAGAGGGTCGGTAGGCGGGGAGTAAACACTACCCCCCACCTCCCATTGTGGCTGTGTTTAGTCACACTCAACTCACTTCACTTCTCCCTGGCTTACTATATGCGCTGTTTGAATATTTATATATATATGTAATATATATATATATATATATATATATATATATATATATATATATATATATATATATATATATAATATATATATATATATTATATTTATTATTATATTATTATCACACGGCCGATTCCCACCAAGCAGGGTGGCCCGAAAAAGAAAAACTTTCACCATCATTCACTCCATCACTGTCTTGCCAGAAGGGTGCTTTACACTACAGTTTTTAAACTGCAAACATTAACACCCCTCCTTTAGAGTGCAGGCACTGTACTTCCCATCTCCAGGACTCAAGTCCGGCCTGCCGGTTTCCCTGAATCCCTTCATAAATGTTACTTTGCTCACACTCCAACAGCACGTCAAGTATTAAAAACCATTTGTCTCCATTCACTCCTATCAAACACGCTCACGCATGCCTGCTGGAAGTCCAAGCCCCTCGCACACAAAACCTCCTTTACCCCCTCCCTCAACCCTTCCTAGGCCGACCCCTACCCCGCCTTCCTTCCACTACAGACTGATACACTCTTGAAGTCATTCTGTTTTGCTTCATTCTCTCTACATGTCCGAACCACCTCAAAACCCTTCCTCAGCCCTCTGGACAACAGTTTTGGTAATCCGCACCCTCCTCCTAACTTCCAAACTACGAATTCTCTGCATTATATTCACACCACACATTGCCCTCAGACATGACATCTCCACTGCCTCCAGCCTTCTCCTCGCTGCAACATCCATCACCCACGCTTCACACCCATATAAGAGCGTTGGTAAAACTATACTCTCATACATTCCCCTCTTTGCCTCCAAGGACAAAGTTCTTTGTCTCCACAGACTCCTAAGTGCACCACTCACTCTTTTTTCCCTCATCAATTCTATGATTCACCTCATCTTTCATAGACCATCCGCTGACACGTCACTCCCAAATATCTGAATACGTTACCTCCTCCATACTCTCTCCCTCCAATCTGATATTCAATCTTTCATCACCTAATCTTTTTGTTATCCTCATAACCTTACTCTTTCCTGTATTCACCTTTAATTTTCTTCTTTTGCACACCCTACCAATTCATCACCAATCTCTGCAACTTCTCTTCAGAATCTCCCAAGAGCACAGTGTCATCAGCAAAGAGCAGCTGTGACAACTCCCACTTTGTGTGTGATTCTTTATCTTTTAACTCCCCCTCTTGCCAAGACCCTCGCATTTACTTCTCTTACAACCCCATCTATAAATATATTAAACAACCACGGTGACATCACACATCCTTGTCTAAGGCCTACTTTTACTGGGAAAAAAATTTCCTCTTTCCTACATACTCTAACTTGAGCCTCACTATCCTCGTAAAAACTCTTCACTGCTTTCAGTAACCTACCTCTACACCATACACTTGCAACATCTGCCACATTGCCCCCCTATCCACCCTGTCATACGCCTTTTCAAATCCATAAATGCCACAAAGACCTCTTTAGCCTTATCTAAATACTGTTCACTTATATGTTTCACTGTAAACACCTGGTCCACACACCCCCTACCTTTCCTAAAGCCTCTTGTTCATCTGCTATCCTATTCTCCGTTTACTCTTAATTCTTTCAATTATAACTCTACCATACACTTTACCAGGTACACTCAACAGACTTATCCCCCTATAATTTTTGCACTCTCTTTTATCCCTTTGCTTTATACAAAGGAACTATGCATGCTCTCCTCCATCCCTAGGTACCTTCACCCTCTTCCATACATTTATTAAATAATTGCACCAACCCCTCCAAACTATATCCCCACCTGCTTTTTAACATTTCTATCTTTATCCCATCAATCCCGCTGCCTTACCCCCTTTCATTTTACCTACGGCCTCACGAACTTCCCCCACACTCACAAACTGGCTCTTCCTCACTCCTACAAGATGTTATTCCTCCTTGCCTATACACGAAATCACAGCTTCCCTATCTTCATCAACATTTAACAATCCTCAAAATATTCCTTCCATCTTCCCAATACTCTAACTCTCCATTTAATAACTCTCCTCTCCTATTTTTAACTGACAAATCCATTTGTTCTCTAGGCTTTCTTAACTTGTTAATCTCACTCCAAACTTTTTCTTATTTTCAACAAAAATTTGTTGATAACATCTCACCCACTCTCTCATTTGCTCTCTTTTTACATTGCTTCACCACTCTCTTAACTTCTCTCTTAACTTCTCTCTTTTTATTATATATATATATATATATATATATATATATATATATATATATATATATATATATTATATATATATATATATATATTATATATATATATATATTTCTTCCCTGAGCTGTTTGAATATTTTCTTCTACTAGCCCATATATTTTATATTACATGTGCACTTTATTAACATACAGAATACAATGACAGAAAAACAACGCAGCTATGAGGGCGATGAGTGATAGCTCTAGGCCTGTCGTGTTGCAATCAACTTATCATCAATGTACACTCTTGTAGATTCTGGTCCAAGTTAACATGATAACATCATGAAATTACTGAAGATTTGTTGCCTGCACATTCCTGCTGTGAATCTTCCGATCCATCACATCCCAAAGGTTTATGCAAAATTCTGACCCTACCATCTGTATGTCGCAGAAGAAATCGCGACTTACAGATGTTTTTTCCAAACTTCAGGCGATGTTTTTCCGATCTTCAGCTTTTCTGTTTTGTGAGCCAGTGCCCACTGTAGCCTCAGTTTCTTGTTCTTAGCTGACAGGAATGCAACTTTGTATTCTCGTTTCCCGGCCCATCCACTTCAAAGTTTGATGTGTTGTTCTTTCAAGGATGCTCTTCTGCATACCATTTTTGTGACATATGTTTATTTGAGTTACTATCGCTTCCCTGTCATTTTCAACCAGTCTGGCATTCTCCTCTAACAAGGCGTTTTCACCCACACAACTGCAGCTCACTGGATGTTTTTGTGTTTTTCACACTATTCCCTGTCAACTATAGAGACTTGAAAATCCCAGGAGATCATCAGTTTCTGAAATCTAAACTAACCCATCTAGCACCAGCAATCATTCTACTGTTAGTCAATTAGATCGCATTTCTTACAATTTATCTAATAAGAGAACATTCAAGTTCCTGTCTTATGATACACTAAACTTAGACAGACTGCAACCAAAATTACACTGTGAATGTTGCAACTTCAGCAAAGAAAGTCGTGTGTCTGTTGCTAACATAAATTAAAAAGTTATTTTCTTTTCTTCCTAAATTCCACAACTATTCCTCTGGAGATAAATGGTATAAAATACCGACACGATGGAAATATAGACAAATACAGTATAATGCGATCCTTCGTTGACCAATTCTCGCCCACAAGTGGGGTTTCATCAAGTCACAAACAATTCTTGATAAAGCCCATTGTGTGGGCGAAACGTAGTCAATAAAGGATTGCATTATATTGCATTTGTGTCTTTCGTTGGAGCATAGACAAACCACATTTCTACGTGACATTTTTGTTTTGTCTTCTGTCCTTATGAAGGTGCCTATTAAGTTTTCTTTTCCAGACAACAGCATTTCGCATTTATACCGGCAATACATGTATAAATTATAAACATTACCTATGCTTTCTTCCATTTGTTTAGTAAAATAACACAGAAGGCAAGTTTCAGTCCATCGTGGCATCTCGTTTACTTCAAAGGCTGATCATCACCACAGGAAAACTATATTCCACTCATTTTACATCATACGACAGTATAGCGCCAGCAACAGAATGCAGCCATATATTCCTCCCTCCAAAATTATTGCTCTAATTTACAGGATCGACATTAACAGGCCAAGTAAAGGGCAATAAAATTTAAAGGTGAATGCAGAATTGCGGGTCCATTAACACTACTCCCCTCTGCTGTTGATAATACGGTGCTGCCATTTCCCTCCACTGCTATGCTGAACGTAAATAATAGGTCATTATATTTTTCACCACACTTCTTATTTTTTTTTCACAGTGCGTCTACCTACCGGGGCAGATGAGAAACTGTCCCAGCTTCCTAAGAGTTCCGTTGTGGCCATCTATAGTTCTCTTCGTACCACTCAGTAAACCCACGTTTTGAAAATAGACAGGACACGAAATTGTGATTAGAGTGGTAGACACGCTTTCAGAGCAGACTTTTCTTGTCAGGACGTTTTGCTGTGTAAAGATTTATCAAGCCTAAAGTTGTACCTGAACCGAAACACTGTTACTAAAGCTTGTCATGCATGCGTGTCTTATTACACCATCCTATGAATATCTCGCTCTTGTACCCAAAACTGTGAAAATTTTTATCCCTACACTGGGTTCCTCGCCACAGAAATTGATATTCACAGTTTTGTTTCTTGTTTATTTTCAATATGATTTTTTTGTGATTTATAATTCTGTGATTTTCTACCATTTCTCGGAATTTAATGCACGCAAACATGCTCCACATTACAATTCGATTTTTTTTATAATATAGTAAAAGAAGAGGAGATACTTTAACTAGAAATTTATTTTTCCAATAAATTTCAAAGCTAAGAAATCATCGTAAATATCACTGAAAATTTATTATCAGCACGAGAGTACAAAAAGGATATAATATCCTCTTCGTTTGGTAAATTTTCCTAACTCCTTCGAGCGTCAACATACATGATATTATTCAAGAGATTTTCACTTCTGCAGTGTTGGCGACAGGCTCTTGTTTCTCAGGAATTGGAGCTGCTCTCCTCCTCTTTCTCGGATCAAACTTAATTACCTATCATTCTCCAAGCACTGTATCACCCCTACGACCTTAACGATTTCTCATAAATAGAATAATAATTTATGTTATTGATGAAGATTACGAAAGGGGGAGTTGATCTCATCTTCTGTGCATTCTGTTCCTGTTTCAAGATATATATAAGTGTACTCTGGAAGAACTTGTAGTTTAGGATGGCTATATTTATCGGGTGGTGTTTTGAGTGCATTTTTTTTTTTTTAATTTTGAAGATTAAGGTGACATTTGGGTACTTCGAAGCTTCAGACAATCTTGATCCAGTGATTGGCTTCAACGTAATCATGGACTTTGTCTCAATTCTAGGAAGCTCCACCAACATCCGTATATTCGACGATTCTGGTTTTGAAATCGTGCTTCATGTGTGTCATCAAACAATATATAAACACTTTTATTTTAATATTATAAGTGCCCCGTGTTGCCATTACTTTTCTGGTGTATGCATTAAATTACTAATGATTCTCTTACATATTATTCATAAATTCCTGTAAGGTTAAGTTTATGTCTGGTTAGCTTAACCTAAAAGTTATACTCTAAAATACTGCCTGTATAAAATTATAATCTTCAGGAAATTTCATTAACAATAACGTGGATGAACAAGAGACAACCGGCACACTGGTCGCTGGTCGTGAGTGAGACTCCTCATAAGTCGTGATGGAATCGCAATGTGTTTGTTATTAACCTTCTCAGGAAAAAAAAAACGTTCTAGTTGGAAGGGTTCCTTTATGACCCTCTGTTGTCTGATTGGTAGTGCCACTGATTGGTAGTGCCACTGATTGGTAGTGCCACTGATTGGTAGTGCCACTGATTGGTAGTGCCACTGATTGGTAGTGCCACTGATTGGTAGTCCCAAAATTTTTGGGTAGTGCCACTGATTGGTAGTCCCACTAATTGGTAGTGCTACTGATTGGTAGTGCCACTGATTGGTAGTCCCACTAATTGGTAGTGCCACTGATTGGTAGTGCCACTGATTGATAGTGCCACTGATTGATAGTGCCACTGAGTAATAGTGCCACTGATTGGTTATCTTAGGACAGCCAAACTGCGGGATCGAATCTCATTCACATTAAATTCATTTCTTATGTAAGCGTGTGGCTTATGCTTCTCAAACTTGTAAGAAGGAATTTACTCTTTGGGGCCCTTCAAGGATGAGCTCCTGATCCACGGAATTCAAGCTGCCCTTCCTTGGGTCTAACCTAATTATATCCTTCATTACCTGATTACCAACGGACTTAGCACTTCCCCATGAATGCGATAATAAAAGTGATGGTTATTTGGACATCAAGTAAATATTCTACTTTAAAAAATAAAGACAAACTTAGATCGCTCTTTCTTAGTTTAATTAATTTTCCTTTTTTTTTTTAATTTACTAAACTTGTGGATTTACGGTATACAGATGTATCTTCTGTTTTTCCCTTGTTTCGTTGCAGCATAGGAATTGTGTATGTGTGTGTGTGTGTTAGTTACCATTTTGTCCTAGGCACTTGTCGATTAGATACTAGGAGGCCTGTTGTATATGCATGCGTTCGTGAATGTGTGTGGGTGTGTGTGTGTGTGTGTGTGTGTGTGTGTGTGTTGTGTGGTGTGTGTGTGTGTGTGTGTGTGTGTGTGTGTGTGTGTGTGTGTGTGTGTGTGTACTCAGTTGTGGTTGCAGGGGTCGATTCACAGCTCCTGGCCCCGCCTCTTCACTGGTCACTCTCTGCTCCATGAGCTTTATCGTACCTCTTTTTAGAGCAATGTATGGATCCTACATTCACTACATCACTCTCCAGATTATTCTACTTCCTCACAACTCTGTGGCTGAAGAAAAATTTCCTAACATCCCTGTGACTCATCTGAGTCTTTAACTTCTAGTTGTGACCCCTTGTTGCTATGTTCCATCTTTGAAACATTCTGTCCCTATCCACTTTGTCAATTTCTCTCAGTATTTTTTATGTGGTTATCATGTCCCCATTATCTTTCCTGTCCTCCACTCGTAGGACATATCCCTTAGCTCCGGGACTAGTCCTGTTGCAAACCTTTGCACTTTCTCCAGTTTCCTAACATGCATGGCTAGGTGTGGGTTTCAAACTGGTGCTGCATACTCCCATACGGACCTTGACATACACGGTGTACAGAGTCTTGAACGATTTCTTGCTAAGGTGTGTACGGGTGTGTGTGTGTGTGTATGGGTGTACTCACCTAACTGTATAATTGTACTCACCTAATTGTGGTTACAGGGGTCGAGACTCAGCTCCTGGCCCCTCCTCTCAACTGATTGCTACTAGGCCCCCTCTCTCTCTGCTCCCTGAGCTTTGTCATACCTTGTCTTAAAGATATGTATGGTTCCTGCCTCCACTACATCTCTTGCTAGACTATTCCACTTCCTAACAACTCTATGACTGAAGAAGTACTTCCTAACATTCCTGTGACTCGTCTGAGTCTTCAGGTTCCAATTGTGACCTCTTGTTTCTGTGTCCCCTCTCTGGAACATCCTGTCTCTGTCCACCTTATCTATTCCACGCAGTATTTTGTATGTCGTTGTCATGTCTCTCCTAACCCTCCTGTCTTCCAGTGTCGTCAGGTCGATTTCCCTCAACCTTTCTTCGTAGGACATTCCCCTGAGCTCTGAAACTAACCTTGCAGCAAACCTTTGTACTTTCTCTAATTTCTGGTGCTGCATACTCCAGTATGGTCCTGACGTACACAGTGTACAGTGTCTTGAACGATTCCTTACTAAGGTATCGAAACGCTATTCTCAGATTTACCCGGCGCCCATATGCTGCAGCAGTTATCTGGATGATGTGTGCTTCCGGAGACATGCTCGGTGTTATACTCACCCCAAGATCTTTCTCTTGAGTGAGGTTTGCAGTGTATGTGTGTATGTGT
>NC_069422.1:43102226-43104726 GCF_026875155.1 Cherax quadricarinatus
TCCTGTGTTGAAGGCTCTGCAGAAATGACAGATCTATCCAGGATGGGTCCAGACGAGAGATGAGACGTCTTGCTCTGTTCTCTACTCTGTCAAGCAGTCGCAGATGAGAGGGGGGGGGGCAGGCAAACCAAGAAAGTGGAGCATACTCAAGGTGTGAGCGTGCTTGTGCCTCGTACAGAATCTTGCAGCCCCTTCTGTCAAACAGATGCGAGATACGGCGAAGTGCTGTAAGCTTCCTGGCTGCCTTGTTTGCAAGATTTACAACACGGTTCTTCATGGTCAGTTTGGAGTCAAATTTCACCCCAAGGATATCAACTTCTCCTCCAGGTGCCAACACCCTCCCATTCATCCTTACTACTGCACCAGCATTACCATCATGGTGCCTAGAGACCATCATCATTTGCGTTTTCTCAGGTGCAAATGTTACTTGCCATCTATTTCCCCAAGCTGATATAGATCTTAGCTGGTGATTGATGTAGCTTAGAGCAGCTGGCATTTCTTCTCTTGGATAAGTGAATGTCAGTGTACAGTCGTCTGCATATGCATGGGATTCTGGGATGAGGTGAAGGTCATTGAAGTAGACATTCCATAACAATGGTCCCAGCTCGCTTCCTTGTGGAGCACTTGGGCCAATAAGATGTCTTGGTGATTCCGTTCCATTGAGAACTACCCTTAGAGATCTACCATGAAGGTAATCACTGAGGAGACATAGCGTAGAGCCTGCAATTCCCGGTGCTTGAAGTTTTGCTAAGAGACTCTCTCTCTCTCTCTCTCTCTCTCTCTCTCTCTCTCTCTCTCTCTCTCTCTCTCTCTCTCTCTCTGTCTCTGTCTCTGTCTGTCTCTCTCTCTCTCTCTCTCTCTCTCTCTCTCTCTCTCTCTCTCTCTCTCTCTCTCTCTCTCTCTCTCTCTCTCTCTCTCTCTCTCTCTCTCTCTCTCTCTCGCTCGCTCGCTCTCTCTTCTCTTTCTCTCTCTCTTTCATGAATCTTAAAGTCTTCGAACTGAAGAGTAAAGAACCATTATAATAAACAACCCAAAAATCCCTGTCAGCAGACATTGATCACTCTCATTTAAGATCCGCTGAACACTCCCAAACGGTGCCACTGGATCCCTCTCACTTAATGCCCTTGAAACCTTTTCCAGCCCCTTAGATCACATTTACCTATATTCATGGCATCTTCTCAGTCAAGCATCTTAGGACCTTCTCTCTCAGGTGACATTGGTTCTCTTAAATATTAGACTTCCCAAGCTGTCGCATTCAAGAAGAGACCTAGACTGCCTCTCATTTAAGACCCCTGGATACCTCTCGCCCAAGACTTTGGGAACCATTGTATTCCAACTCTCTGGATATTCACTCATTACTCTTTGATATCTTCTCTTGGAAGACACAAATTCTTCTTATTCTAGACTACAAGACATCTCTTCCTTGAGGATCTTGAGGTACTCTCAGTTAAGGCTCTTTCTCGTTCCAGTTCTCAAATACCCAAATTTCTCTCATAAATATTCTCTCAAGAAAAGCCAGTCTTAATGAAAATGTTTAAATTATACATTAAAAGGGGGGGGGGCGATAAATCCGAAGGAATCGTACGGCACGTGGAGGACGAGAGGGAATCAGATTTGACCCAAGGAAAAGAAGGGTATCTTTGATTCGTTGGATCAAGAGCCCTTCACCAGCATCAAATCACAATACTGAGAACTGTCTGATTCAAAACCTCAAGAGGCATTCAAAAGTCTTGGAGTTTTCTCTCTCAGGACTTTCCAGTCCTGTTCCCACAGGACCTTCTGCACGAACGTTCGTCCACACCCCCATGTGGGAGAACCCCATGACTTCGGCACTTCAGAGGCCGTCCATTACCATTTAGATTGGCGACGTCGGCGTGTTGTGAGATGCCAAGGGCAAGGGGAGTGAAAGACGTACACAGGGGATCCCGACCCTGCGATTGTTGCCTCAGATTAAGACCTCTTCCCCACCTCCCCCTTCCCAATGAAGAATGTTTATTACGATCAGTGGAGTGCTCTGGCGAATACATTATCATGGGTAATTCCTGGGGGCTCTTCATCTTATTTATTATATGACGAAACAGAGAGATTAGGTATTAAAAAATATAAGGAAGTGCAAATAGCATCATATTCGATTATCGTTCACTCACTTGCCCTGTGTAGCATAACTGAGCTTCAAAACCTGATTTTTTTTCATATATACAAAATATGTCTAGCGACAAATGCATTTGCAAAAACAATTTACTGATACTAATATACCGCTTTCATATACAAGAAAGTGAGCTGCCATTCTTTATTCCACAGTCATGAATTACTAAGGTATATTAACCCCGAAAATGTACAATTTATTTGCATTAACTGGTTGTGTACATAACACCATGCATGAGAGTGATTTAAGGGATAATGTAAAATGGGGAGTTACTGGCAAATATGTTTTGACGAACTATTGACTTTTAGAAAAGTCATGATAAATATCTAAGTGTATTGCATATATACCGAGCAC
>NC_069422.1:43109726-43152226 GCF_026875155.1 Cherax quadricarinatus
GAAGAAGGAAGGAGAAAGGGCAATAGAGAGGAGGAAGGGGATCTAGACTGAAGAGGACGGGAGATAAAGAGAGGAAGATTGAACGGGATGACAGATAGAGAGGGTAAAGGGAAGACATGGAGGGGAAATAGTGGAAGAAATAAGAAGAGGTAGGAGAGGGAAAAGAAAAGAAAGAAGGATAAAGAGATGGAATGGGATGAAAAGGTAGGTTAAAAATAAGAAGGGAGAAGATGAGAGAAAGAGAAACAGAGAGTGAAAGAAAGCAGATGTAGTTAACAGCTCTTAGCTTGTAAATAGAGTTAGAAACTTTAGCCTAACCTTGTAAAACCCTGTGTAAAAGAGAGAAAGAGAGAGAGAGAGAGGGAGAGAGAGAGAGAGAGAGAGAGAGAGAGAGAGAGAGAGAGAGAAGAGAGAGAGAGAGAGAGAGAGAGAGAGAGAGAGAGAGAGAGAGAGAGAGAGAGAGAGAGAGACGAAAACAGAAGAAAGGTAAAAGTTTATAAACAGAGGGGACAAGGAAAAAACGAAGGATAAAGAGAGGAGGATAAAGGAGAATAAACAAACAAACAAAAAAAAGGATAATGTGAGTTGTAAGCTGAACGGTAAATATTTCTGATACTTGATCTTTCAGAGTCTGGACCCAGTGACTTGATACCGCTGAAGGGCTCTTGATCCAAGGAACTAGAAATACATCCCACTAGTATCAAAAGTGTTTACCACCCATTCCCCAGGGGCTGAATGACCCTTCCCCTACGGGTTTAGCTCTCCCCCAGGAGCATAAGAATAATACTGGGGTCAGGTGTTTAAGATCACAGTCATCATAAGCAGATATGAATTTCAGCGCTAAACCCCAAAGGCTCATACAGCGCCAGGCTTGATGCGAGGTAAAGGCAGCTCCAGTTACTGGGATCAAGAAACCTTCGCAAGGATCAAAGCACTTGAAGCGAAGTATTCTCTAAGCTCAATAGAAAGTGGGTTTGAGAAATTCGTCTCCAATTAATCTAGTTCTAATGATCCTGGAGAAGCGCTAAACTCATTAGGGTCATACAGCACCTGGAGGACAGGAGGCCATCAGGTTCGATCCAAGAAAGAGGAAGTGGGTTCCAATTCCTTGGATAAAGAGCTCATCGCTGGGTGATGGCCACCTTGCGTAGTGCTGGGTGATGGTCATCTTGCGTAGTGCTGAGTGATGGCCACCTTGCGTAGTGCTGGGTGGTAGCCAACTTGCGTAGTGCTGGGTGGTAGCCACCTTACGTAGTGCTGGGTGATGGCCACCTTGCGTAGTGCTGGGTGATGGCCACCTTGCGTAGTGCTGGGTGATGGCCACCTTGCGTAGTGCTAAGTGGTAGCCACCTTGCGTAGTGCTGGGTGGTAGCCACCTCGCATAGTGCTGGGTGGTAGCCACCTTGCATAGTGCTGGGTGGTAGCCACCTTGCGTAGTGCTGGGTGATGGCCACCCTGCGTAGTGCTGAGTGATGGCCACCTAGCGTAGTGCTGGGTGATGGCAACCCTGCGTAGTGCTGAGTGATGGCCACATTGCGTAGTGCTGGGTGACGGCCACTCTGCGTAGTGCTGAGTGATGGCCACCTTGCGTAGTGCTGGGTGATGGCCACTCTGCGTAGTGAAGAGTGATGGCCATCTTGCGTAGTGCTGGGTGATGGCCACCTTGCGTAGTGCTGGGTGATGGCCACCTTGCGTAGTGCTGGGTGATGGCCACCTTGCGTTGTGATGTAGTTCAGCTGGGCTTGTGAGGTCTCTGGGGAGACCTAATTTAACCAATTATATGGTCACACCTTGCCTTGGCAAACGTCTGTCAGCCACGCCCACGTCTGAGGTCTTTTGTTCTTGACGGCATCAGACCTAGGCGTCAGGTCGTACACGTGGTTGTGGAGGGTGCTTGGACCACCATAAAAGCCCAAGGAAGAGCATGATCAGGAGATTCGTGCGGAGCCGCTGCTGGGGTGCAGAGCTCCTGAGCACAGACTTCGAGCGGAGCTGCTGCTGGGGTGCAGGGCTCGGGAGAAGGCTGCTGAAGTCTCTGGAGGAGACTGTTGGAGGCAGTGGGCAGAGTACTGGCTTGGCGCAGTACTCGTGCTGTGTAGGTCTTGGGACCTGGGGCTTAGTTCCTGTAGTAAAACTGTCCTCTGTGCTATATTGTAAGTTTTTATTCATTTTGGTCAAGTTGATTGTGTTCCCTGTCTCACTGCTTATACATACCATCCATTTATCTAAACCAATGATGTACTCTGTTCCCGAATATATTATTGTACAAGGACTTAATAATAAACTGTGTTTGAGTAGATAGTAATATTCACGGTCCAGTTATTTGCTATTTTATTCATTATTTTTTTCAGTAGTGAGAGGGAGTTTTAGTGTGGTGGGTAGGTAATGAGAGGTGAGTTGTAGTCACCAGTGACCTTACATTATCTACCTCCGCATACCTCACTCCTACCACCTGCCCTGTCCCCTCCCTACTGACTCCCCCATTACCCCATTTTCCTTAATCATCACCCCCCTACATGACATGGTGTCTAAGCGGGGTGGTTCTTATTATTTTTATAGTAGGAACCAGTCCCATGTGCCTTATTTTTTGGACTGCTCGGTTATACTTGTTATGCTACCATTTGCTACCACTTTTTTTTTTTTGTGTGTGTAAAATTAAAGTGATATCTGTATATTATAATCCTAGTGACCTTAACTGTCCTTTTTTGAGGGTTTGGGTCTAAATAATTGTTTGGGTGTAATAATTATATTTGGTGGAGTTGGTTGTTGGTTAGAGATAAATGGTGGAGAATTCAGTATTTGGGTGAGACTTTTGGGGAAGCAATTACTGGCCGAAATTGAATATTTACAGAGGAATGAGAAGTCACCCAGCCCCCCTTTGGGAAAGGGATTTACCCACAACTGTCACCCATTGAAAGAGTTCCCTATGATTGCTGTCACTGATGTGCCCAGTCACCCAGTGATATCCCCAGTCCCCCAGCTGATGTGCCCCAGTAGATGTATTGCTCCCCTGGTCTGTCATCCGTGTGGTGGGTGTATGTCTGCGTCACCCAGCCTCTGTGCCCAAATCACCCACGGACCGCCAGTTACCGCAGTTGCCAGGGATGGGTGACCGCACCTGCTGTTGATGACCTGAAGTGACCTCACCTCACCTCGAGCAACTGACCATACCCTGTTTACTGCTGAGGGTCGGCTGCTGTGATGCTGCTGAGATGCTATAGCTGTGCTGCTATGCTGTGGCCGTGCTGAGATGCTGTACCCGTGCTGAAATGCTGTGGCCGTGCTGTGTGCTGCTGTGATGTTGAGATGCTGCGGCCGTGCTGTGATGTTGAGACGCTGCGGCCGTGCTGTGATGCTGGGCCCGTGCTGCGATGCTTTTGCCGTGCTGCGATGCTGTGGCCGTGCTGTGTGCTGCTGTGATACGGCCGTGCTATGTGCTGCTGTGATACGGCCGTGCTGTGATGATGGATAGCTGTGGCCGTGCTGTGTTTCTGCGATGTCCCTAGCTCAAGAGGAGAGGGCGGTGATGCTGCAGTGGTGTTGTGAGGGATTCTGGCTGGTGTGCCAGGACAGGAGAAATCTACTATGAAGGAGTTGCCATCCTCGGAGATGTGGAAGGACGTGAGCCGCAGATATGGACCCCAGCTGCTGGGACCAGCCTGCTTTCAAGGGCGGCATGGAGGTGTGTCCTGCCTTGCTGGTCGACCTGTGCGACAGGTATGCGGGGATGCCCTGCAGCCATGAGAGGGCAATTAAGAGTGGAGATGTCCCCAGCCTACTCTGGGCTTGCCAGAAGTGTTAGTGTTACTGTGTGAAATAAGGTGACCTTGAAAACGGTCCAGTGATTAGGCCGCCCTTTTTTTATGAGGCCCGTGAATCCTAGTAGTGGCATAGGATAATGGAGGGTCTTAGCTGCGATGCCTGCCTGTCTCGATTTTCAGATGTTGTAGTGTGCATGTGAAGTGTGCCGAAAATGGGGACCTTGGTGGTCGTGAAGTGGTCCAGTTGCAGTTACTTGAAAAAATGCAACCGTTGGAGCAGTTTTTCCACGCCATAGAAGCTAGAGAGGTTTGGCCCAATGGTTAACGTGCGAGGGTGACTAGGGATTGGCTAGTGCATTTCTAGTAGAGTAGGGAAGGCACTGGAGCCCGATATTTAGGTTTAAGGAGAAAAAGACGGGGGTAAGGAGGCTTTGCACCAGAGAGCGACTATTATGCTGGCCAACTGCCAGGTGTACTGATTATGCTGCCTTGTGGTAGTTGAGGAGGTTGAGGGAAATATATGTAATTGAATAATTTTGTATTATGTATATTTTGTCTTTTTTATTGTAATAGAATTTAAAGGGGGTTAGGATTAAAATAGTCTAATAACTAGGACAAATTGTCTTAGTTCTCAGATATTTTAAATTGGGGGAGAAAGGGGGATGTGATGTAGTTCAGCTGGGCTTGTGAGGTTTTTCTGGGGAGACCTAATTTAACCAATTATATGGTACACCCTTGCCTTGGCAAACGTCTGTCAGCCACGCCCACGTCTGAGGTTTTTGTTCTTGACGGCATCAGACCTAGGCGTCAGGTCGTACACGTGGTTGTGGGGGTGTTGGACCACCATAAAAAGCCCAAGGAAGAGCATGATCAGGAGATTCGTGCGGAGCCGCTGCTGGGGTGCAGAGCTCCTGAGCACAGACTTCGAGCGGAGCTGCTGCTGGGGTGCAGGGCTCGGGAGAAGGCTGCTGAAGTCTCTGGAGGAGACTGTTGGAGGCAGTGGGCAGAGTACTGGCTTGGCGCAGTCTCGTTGCTGTGTAGGTTTGGGACCTGGGCTTAGTTCCTGTAGTGAACTGTCCTCTGTGCTAATTGTAAGTTATATTCATTTGGTCAAGTTGATTGTGTTCCCTGTCTCACTGCTTATACATACCATCCCATTTATCTAAACCAATGATGTACTCCTGTTCCCGAATATATTATTGTACAAGGGAAACTTAAAAAATAAACTGTGTTTGAGTAGAATAGTAATATTCACGGTCCACGTTATTTGCTATTTTATTCATTATTTTATTTCATGTAGTGAGAGGGAGTGTAGTGTGGTGGGTAGAGTAATGAGAGGTGAAGTTGTAGTCACCAGTGACCTTACATTATCTACCTCCGCATACCTCACTCCTACCACCTCGCCTGTCCCCTACCTACTGACTCCCCCCACTTACCCCCATATTCCCTTAATCATCACCCCCCTACATGACAGCGTAGTGCTGGGTGGTGGCCACCTTACGTAGTGCTGGGTGATGGCCACCTTACGTAGTGCTGGGTGATGGTCATCTTACGTAGTGCTGGGTGATCTCCACCTTTCGTAGTGCTGGGTGATGGCCACCTTATGTAGTGCTGGGTGATGGCCGCCTTACGTAGTGCTGGATGATGGCCACCTTACGTAGTGCTGGGCGATGGCCACCTTGCGTAGTGCTGGGTGATGGCCACCTTGCATAGTACTGGGTTATGGCCACCTTGCGTAGTGCCGGGTGATGGCCACCAGCCGTAGTGCTGGGTGATGGACACCTTACGTAGTGCTGGGTGATGGCCACCTTGCGTAGTGCTGGGTGATGGCCACCTTGCGTAGTGCTGGGTGATGGCCACCTTGCGTAATGCTGGACGGTGGCCACCTTACGTAGTGCTGGGTGATGGCCACCTTACGTAGTGCTGGATGATGCCCACCTTGCGTAGTGCTGGGTGATGGCCACATTGCGTAGTGCTGGGTGATGGCCACCTTACGTAGTGCTGGGTGATGGTCACCTTACGTAGTGCTGGGTGATGGCCACCTTACGTAGTGCTGGGCGATGGCCACCTTGCGTAGTGCTGGGTGATGACCACCTTGCACAGTGCTGGGTGATGGCCACCTTACGTAGTGCTGGGTGATGGTCACCTTGTTGTAGTGCTGGGTGAGGGCCACCTTACGTAGTGCTGGGTGATGGCGCCTTACGCTAGTGTGGATGATGGCCCAACCTTACGTAGTGCTGGGTGATGCCCACCTTGCGTGTGCTGGCCAGGGTGATGGCCAACCTTGCGTAGTGCTGAGTGATGTCCAACCTGCGTAGTGCTGGGGTGATGGATACCTTGCAGTAGAGCTGGGTGATGGCCCAACCTTCCGTTAGTGACTGGGTGATGGCCCCTTAGTTGTGCTGGGTGTTGGCCGCCTTTACGTAGTGCTGGATGTTGGCACCTTACATAGTGCTGGGTGATGCCCAACTTGCGTAGTGCTGGGTGATGGCCACCTTGCCGTAAGTGGTCTGAGTGATGAGCACTCTTGCGTAGTGCTGGGTGATGGCCACCTTGCGTAGGCTGGGTGATGGCCACCTTCGCGTAGTTGCTTGGGTGATGGCCACCCCTGCGTAGTGCTGGGTGATGGCCACTTTGCATAGTGCTGGGTGGTAGCCACCTTGCGTAGTGCTGGGTGATGGCCACCTTGCTTGCGTTAGTGCTGGGGCGATGGCCACCTTTAGTAGTGCTGGGTGAGGGCCACTTGCGTAGTGCTGGGGCGATGCACACCTTGCGTAGTGCTGGGTGATGGCCACCTTATGTAGTGCAGGGTGATGGTCACCTTACGCAGCGCTTGGTGATGCTTACATTGCGTAGTGCTGGGTGATGGCCACCATGCGTAGTGCTGGGTGATGGCCACCTTACGTAGTGCTGGATGATTGCCGCCTTACGTAGTGCTGGATGATGGCCACCTTACGTAGTGCTGGGCGATGGCCACCTTGCGTAGTGCTGAGTTATGGCCACCTTGCGTAGTGCTGAGTGATGGCCACCTTGCGTAGTGCTGAGTGATGGCCACCTTGGGTAGTGCTGAGTGATGGCCACCTTGCGTAGTGCTGGGTGATGGCCACCTTGCGTAGTGCTGGGTGATGGCCACCTTGCGTAGTGCCGGGTGAACGTGAAGCACCTTTCGAGTGCTGCAGTGGATGGCCACCTTGCGCAGTGGTGGGTTAGGCCACCTTGCGTAGTGCTGGGTGGTGTATGGCCACCTTACGTAGTGCGGGGTGATGGCCACCTTGCGTTGTGTTGAGTGATGGCCACCTTGCGAAGTGACTGGGTGATGGCCACCTTGTGTAGTAGCTGATTGATGGCCACCCTGCGTTAGTGCGGGGGTGGATGGCAACCTTGCGTAGTGCTGGGTGATGGGCCCCCTTGCGTAGTGCTGAGTGGTTTAAGTGATGGCTCACCTTGCGTAGTGAGAGTGATGGCCACCTTGCATTAGGTGCTGGGGGTGGGGGATGGCACCTTGAATAGTGCTGAGTGATGGCCCTTGGTAGTGCTGAGTGATTGGCCACCGTGCGTAGAGTGATGAGTGATGGGCCACCTTGGGTGTGCCGGAGTGTTGCCACCTTGGTAGTGCTGGGGCTGATGGCCACCTTGCGTAGTTGCTGGGCCGTGGCAACCTGCGTAGTGCTGGGTGATGGCCACCTTGCGTAGTGCTGGGTGTGATGGCCTCTTGCGTAGTGCGGGTGATGGCCCTTACATAGTGCTGGGTATTGGCCGCCTAACGTAGTGTGTGGATGATGGCCACCTGGACAGTAGGGCTGGTGATGGCCACCTTTGGTCGGTGTGCTGGGGTGATGGCCAACCTTGCGTTAGTGCTGGGTGATGCCACCTTACGTAGTTGCTGGGTGGGTGATGGCCACCTTGCGTAGTATGGGTCCTGACGGCCACCTTGCGTAGTGTTGGGTGTTGGCCACCTTGCATAGTGACTGGGTGGTTGCCACCTGCGTAGTGCTGGTGATGGCCATCCTTGGTTGTGCCTGGGGTGATTGGCCTCCTTACGTAAGTTGCTGGGTGATGGCCACTTGCGTAGTACTGGGTGAGGGCCCACCTTGCGTAGTGTTGGGTGATGGCCACCTTGCTGTGCGGGTGGTTGCCCCCTTTGCGTAGTCGGTGATGGCCACCTTGCGTAGTGCTGGGCGATGGCCCCCTTAGTAGTGTGGGTGATGGCCACCTTCGTAGGCTGGATGATGGCCACCTTTTAGCGCTGGGTGATGGCCCCTTGCGTAGTGCTGGGTGAGGCCCACCTTACTGTACGGGGTGATGGCCCCCTTTACGTAGTGCTGGATGATGGCCACCTTCGTGTGTTGGGTGATGGCCCCCTTGCTAGTGGGGGTTTTGGGGTCCCCTTTGGTTTGTGCTGGGTGATGGCCCCCTTTGGTAGTGCTGGGTGTTGTATAATGGGCTTGTTTAGTAGCTGTAGGGGTTGTAAATTAAATTAATTTTCGGAGGCTTTTACTTTATTGTTAAGTGTGGGGGGTTTACACAGGTTTGTGTGTTTTTTCCCCATGGCCCGGGCAGGGCCTGCCACGAGAGAAGCTGGGAGTACTTTGTCTTATGCCGGCCGCTGTGTGAGTTGGGGCGAGGCAAGTTGGGCATACTGAAGTGGCAGGCCCCTAGGTGGCCCGCACAGCATAGCGCGGGAAAATGAACTAAGCTGGCAGCGCATGGGCTGTCTGGCAGACAGTACAGGTGTCTACATACGCTGGCACCTACCGCGCGTCGTCCCGACGGACATACGGGTAGTAAAGAAACTCGGTTTCTCTCGTAGGAACAGGGCAAAAACACAAAAAAAAACATATATAACATATGGACATGGAAAAAAAAATTTTCCTCGGGGAGGGAAGAAAAAAAAATGCGGGGTGTGCTAAACATCGTGGTCATAGGCAGTGAGCGTTCGAGGGCATCACGCACCCCTTTCCTGCGTTGGACAGATACTGCAACACGGGAGCATCGCTGGGTGAGTGTGAGTAACGGGTACGGTCTTCTGGAACGGGGGGAAGAGACATGTGGGGTCGCTGGTTTTCACTCAATGGGGCACGACATGTGGGCCCCGAGTGAGGCGTGACAAAACTCGGCAATGGGGGGATTTGGAAAGCGACTCAGGAGGACACTTTCGGCTGGTACGTGCTGGGCTGTCACTCCCGGCAGCGTGGGGAGTCGTGCAGAGACGACTGGGCAAAACTCGGGGAGTGTAACATATAACCAGACTGCAGTGGGGAGAGCTAGCAGCAAAGTGACATTTCTTTGGCAGGCTGCCCTAAAGTTTTGGAACGAGGCGACCAGCCCCTGCGACAGGCCTGGCTGCGGTTTTGACGAGTTTCATCTCTCGACAGTTGGAGTTATAGCAGGGTTAGTCATGCGCCCAGATTTGTTTCTCTACATAAAACTGCACCTGAAGGTTGGAGGTGAGGAAAAAAAATCTCGAGGGGAATGTAGCGGGTACGATTTACGAAATCCGAGCGACGAGCATAAAAGTTTTCTGTAAAAGGGGTCGGTCACTCGGGGTGAGAAAATCAGTGTAAAAACAGGGTTTCACGGGGGGGGTGAAGCACAGGGTGCAACTAAAGGGGTTTGACCAAAGACCTCAGGGACACACGGAAAATTACAACACACCGTTTGTACATACGGTAAACATGGTTAATAGCAAATGTGTTTTCTGCGTATAAAAACTGACAAAGGGACTACTAAAATGTGAGAACATGTGGGGAATTAATTAAAACAGACATAATCTTTCTCAATGTTTCGACAATCCTGAAATAATTACTAGAACACTCGTGTGACATATGTGATGTCAGGCGTGAGTTCCCAGGTGATGTCAGCAGCAGTGGTCAACAGACATCTCGAGGTGAGTAGGCAGACATCGTGAGGTGACGTCAGCAGACTCGTGACGTCTGAAGTCGGGAAGCATCGGGGTGGACGTCACGCCCATCTCGAGGTGCGTCAGGCAGACATCGTGAGGTGACGTAACAGGCTCTGACTAGAAGTCGGGCAGCATCGGGGTGGCGTGTTGTGCGGGCAGCGCCACAGATGGGGCCCTGGGACATTGGTAACTCACGTGGCTTTGTAGGTCTGTGAATCCCCCCACACCCCGTGAGTCTTTCCCACGTAGCTTCGAGGGGCCTCGGGCACTGGATACAAAGCACGGGAAATGAATTAACGAAAAAAAGCAGAAAACACAGCGGGGAAAAGGGGCAGTGGTGAGTGTTGGTAGTGTGGGGCGGGAGCGGGGAGTGTATGGCAGGGCGGGCATCTGGCCATTCCTCCCCTCCTCCCCCCACAAACGTGGAAAAAGTCACACTGGACGCAGAAATCACCAAAAAAACTCATTTGGGCTTGCTAAAAAAGCTGTGTGAGCTGAAAAACAAAGCAACATAAAAGGTGAGCTGAAACGTGACTTGAGAAAACGGGGGGGGAAAAACTGTAGCGTGGGTCTGGGAGCCAGTACAATTCTCGAAGAAATTGGGCAAATTTCGGTGGATCCGCAGTACCTGTGTCTGGATGCTAAAAAGTGAGACACGACATCAGGATAATCATTGAGAGACGGATGCTTTTGTGTGGGGTGATGAAGTAAAGTGACTTCATCCCTCTTCCTCCTTTCTGGCAAACACAACTGCTGCGGAGCACCCTGTCACCATTTATAATGAAAGGATTATTTGGTAGGTGCTGCAAACGGGTTGTGAATGATATAATTTTTCGGAGGTTTTCTTTTTTGTTAAGTAGTGGTGGGGTTCACCCGGCTTGTGGTTTGTGCCCCTGGCCGGGCAGGGCCTGCCACAGGAAAAGGGCTGGGAGTATTGTGTTTGATGCGGCCGTGTTGTGAGTGGAAAGGGGGAAGTCTGGGGGTACTGAGTGGGAAGGCCTAGGTGGCAGCACCAGCATAGCGCGAAAAATGAACTAAGTGGCAGACAGCATGGGCTGTCTGTTTAGACAGTACAGGCTGTCACAATGGCCCCCTTGCGTTTGTGCTGAGTGATGGCCACCCTTTGGTAGTCCGGGGATGGCCCCTTGGTATACTGGGTGATGGCCCCCTTGCGTTTATGGGGTGTGGCCACCCTGCGTAGTGCTGGGTGATGGCCACCTTGATAGTGTTTGGGGGGTAGCCCCCTTGCGTATGCTGGGTGTGGCCACCCTTGCGTAGTGCTGGGCGGGCCACCTTACGTAGTGTGGGTGATGGGCCCCTTGGTTGTGCGGGTGTGGCCCCCTTCGTAGTGCGGGTGAGGCCACCTTTTGTAGTGTGGGTGTGGTTTATCTTGCGCGCGGGTGATGGCCACCTTTCGTAGTGCGGGGGGATGGCCACTTTCGTAGTGCTGGGTGATGGCAAAACCTTGCGTAGTGGGGGTGATGGCCCTTGCGTAGTGTGGGTGATCTCCACCTTAGTGTGCTGGGGGATGGCCCCTTGTATAGTGTTGGGGGGTGCCCCCTTGCGTAGTGCTGGGTGATGGCCCCCTTGCGTATTTCTGGGGGATGGCCACCCTTGTAGTGCTGGGTGATGGCCCCCTTGCGTAGTGCTGGGTGATGGCCCTTGCGTGGTGTGGGTGATGGCCACCTTATGTAGTGCTGGGTGATGGGATTCTTACCAGGCTGGGTGATGGCCCCCTTGGTTTTGGGGTGATGGGCCCCCTTTCGAGTGGGGGTGATGGCCACCTTTTTCGTAGTGCTGGGTGATGGCCCCCCTTGCGTGTGCTGGGTGATCCCCCTTACGTAGTGCTGGGGATGGCCACCTTGCGTAGTGCTGGGGATGGCCCCCCTTGCGTAGTGCTGGGTGATGGCCCCCTTGCATAGTGTGGGTGGTAAACCACCTTGCGTGTGTGGGTGTTGGGGCCCCCTTTCGTGCGCGGGGGGTGATGGCCCCTTGCGTATGCTGGGGATGGCCACCTTTCTAGTGCGGGTTATGGCCACCCTTAATAGTCTGGGGGTAGCCCTTGGTAGTGTGAGGGAGGCCCCCTTGCGTAGTGTTTGGGGGATGGGCCCCTTACGTAGTGCTGGGTGATGTCCACCTTGCGTTTGTGCTGGGTGTGGCCCCTTGCGTAGTGCGGGTGATGGCCACCCCGCTAGTGCTGGGTGATGGCCCCCTTACGTGGCGGGTGTGGCCACCTTGCGTAGTGTTGGGTGATGGCCCCCTTTGTGTGCTGGGGGATGTCCCCTTGCGTAGTGCGGAGTGATGGCCCCCTTTCGTAGTGCTGGGTTTTAAGCCACCTTGGTAGTGCGAGTTTATGGACCTTGCCAGTGGTGGGTGATGGCCACCCTTTCTAGTGCTGGGGGATGGCCCCTTAGTAGTGTGGGGATGGCCACCCCGCAAAATGCTGGTGTGGCCCCTTGCGTAGTGCTGGGTGATGGCCAACCTTGCGAGTGCGAGTGATGGCACTCTGGTAGTGTGGGTGTGGCCCCCCGCATAGTGCGGGAGATGGCCACCTTTCGTAGTGCTGGGTGTGGCCACCTTTGGGAGTGGAGTGATGGCCCCCCTGCGTAGTGCTGGGTGGGGCCACCTTGGTGTGCTGGGTGATGGCACGTTTGGGAGTGCTGAGTGATGGCCCCCTTGCTTTTGTGCTGGGTGTGGCCCCTTGCGTAGGCTGAGTGATGGCCACCTTTAGTAGTGCGAGTGATGGCCACCCTTTCGTAGTGTGGGTGATGGCCACCCTTTGGGAGTGCTGAGTGATGGCCCCTTTCGTAGTGCTGAGTGATGGCCACCTTGGTAGTGTGAGTGATGGCCCCCCTTGGGTATCTGGGTGATGGCCCCTTGCGTAGTGCTGAGTGATGGCCAACTTTCGTAGTGTGGGTGATGGCCACCCTTTGGGAGTGTGAGTGTGGCCACCTTGCGTGTGCGGGTGATGGCACCTTTTCGTAGTGCTGGGTGAGGACTTGCGTAGTGTGGTGATGGCCCTTGCGTTTGGGTGGGTGGGCCCCCCTTGCGTAGTGCTGAGTGATGGCCACCCTGCGTAGTGCTTTAGTGATGGCCCCCTTGGTAGTGCTGGGTGTGGCCACTCTGCGTGGTGTTTAGTGATGGCCCCTTGCGAATGCTGGGTGATGGCCACTTGCCAGTGCTGGGTGTGGCCCCCCTTCCGTATGCTGAGTGATGGCCACCTTGCGTAGTGCCCGATGTGGCCACCTTGCGTAGCGCTGAGTGTGGCCCGCTTGCGTAGTGCTGGGTGATGGCCCCCTGCGTAGGCGGGTGATGGCCCTTGCGTAGTGCGAGTGATGGCCCCTTGCGTAGTGCTGGGTGTGGCCACTTTCGTAGTGCTGGGGGGGTGGTCACCTTGTGTAGTGTGGGTGTGGCCACCTTGCGTAGTGCTGGGTGATAACCACTTGGTAGTGTGGGTGAGGCCACCTTGGAGTGTGGTGATGGCCCCTTGGTAGTGCTGGTGATGGGCCACCTTGCGTATGCGGGTGATAACCCCCTTGCGTAGGTGGGTGATGGCCCCCTTGCGTAGTGTGGGTGATGGCCATCTTGCGTAGTGCTGGGTGATAACCACCTTGGGTAGTGTGGGTGATGGCCCCTTGCGTGTGCGGGTGTGGCCACCTTGGGGAGTGGGGTGATGGCCCCCTTGGGGGTGTGGGTGATGGCCCCCCTGCGTCTCACCGCTGATTTCGTAGTCTTATTTTGTTTATGTTGTCCGGGACAATGTTTTCAACATTTCCCTTTTTATCGTTTGTCCCCTCTTATCCCTTTCCCAAAAACCCCACCCTTTTTTTCTTTTTTCTGTCGGTCTGTCTGTCTGTCTGTCTGTCTGCTGTTGTCTGTTCTCTCTCTCTCCTCTCTCTCTTCTGTGTCTCTCTCTCTTTGTTATCTCTGTCTGTTGTCTGTCTGTCTGTTTGTCTGTCTCTCTCTCCTCTCTCTCTCTCTTCTCCTCCTCTCTCTCTCTTCTCTCTCTTCTCCTCTCTCTTCTCTCCTCTCCTCTCACACTCTCGTTTACACAGAGTTTTCAGGTTTGGTTTGTGTTCCTAATTTTATTTTTAAAACTTCATTTACAATCCTTTTCTGTCTCTTTCTCTCTTTTTTTTCAAAGATAAATTTTCAGTTTCGCGAATTAAATTTTTAAACGCCATAAGCTGAGTACATTATGTGGTTTCCCCCGCGAAACACAAGTTTATTTTTCCAAAAGAAGCGGCGTACATTACCCCCGTATGTGAAAATTAACAAAAAAAACCCCCTTAAAAAATTTGCTCGTAAGAAGGATAAAATTTCGCCACCAGACGAAAGTGATGAGAGAGGCTGGAGACTCCGCAGTGAGGAAGATTTCATTTGGGGTCCTTCTTACCCGGGATCGTCTCCAATAAAGGGAGTTTATTTGGGCCACGTGCTCCAGCTTCCGTGATTTTGGGGTACTTTTGAGGGGGGAGAGGAAAAACGGAGGTGGGGGAGATAGAGGGTTTTAGGGCTTTGGGAGAGATGGGGGGGGAAAAAGGAGGGTCGATGTGGGAGGAAGGGGGGGGAAAGGAAGTGGTGTAAGGTAAGAGGAGGAAGGAAAAAAGAAAGAATTGAAGGAAGGACGGGGGGATTTTTTTTTCTTTTTGACTTCAGTTGTCGGTGTGCTTGTTACATAGTGGGAAAAAAAGGTAGTATATTTCCCGTTATTCCCTCACACGTGGGTTTCATGGAGGAGGGAAAACTTCCAGGATGGAAGGGTGGATAAAAGGGGAGAGAAGGGTGAGGGTAAAGGGGTGAAGGAGAAAAAAAGTGGATGAGGGGAGAAAAGGGAAAAAAAAATTACAAAATTTTTAAGAGATGTTTTGTTATGTTTAAATCTTTTGATCTTAAATTTTGTAGATCCTGCCAGCAAAAATTAAAAAGGGGAAAAAAAAAAAAAGGTATTACGAAAACTGAATAAGACTATGAAATAAGATGCCAAGAAATAAAAACAAATATACGTGTACCTAGAACAAAAAATTTGGGGAAAAAGTGAGTTCCCCTTTAAAACAACTTGGGAAAATTTTTTTATCTATTCTAAGGGCAAAAAAGCCTTAGAGTGATTTCAGGCATGTAAAATGTCTCTTTTCAACATTAAGGGATTCCGACACAGAAAATGGTGTTTTTGGTGCCGGGTTTTCGGGGATTGTTGAAAAAAACAATGTGTGCATAGCAAAGCCTTATTTACAAACTAGGTTTCGCTCTAAACAAAGTCTTATCAAGTACCGTTCAGAGCGAAACGTAGGGTATAATCAAAGATTTGCTTTGCACTCAGTGTTTTATGTACTCGTTGGCAAGTCTTGTCTCTCAGTGGTGGGCGGGACTAGATGAAACATTCGGCACAGTTGTGTGTAGGGAACAGTGTCTAGCGGGATAATGGCCTGGAGGGGAGAGAGGCAGGTCGCTCTAAGTGGATTGCTGACTTATTCCTAGGAATTCCCAAAAGGCTTTACGGGTTCTCTCGAATATCAATGGACATCTACGATTGCACGTGGATAACTTTGGATATCCATGAATATACGTGAATATCTTTGGAAATTCGCGATTATAACTGATTGATCCTCAATATCAACGATTATATGTGAATAACTTTAAAAATTCGCGATTATAACTGACTGATTCTCTATAACAACGTGTGTGAATATCCACTAATAAACGTGGATACCCTTAGATATCTGCGATAATACGTAGATGACCTGGAATGGTTTAAAATAATGCCTATATAAATAATTTATATGTCCTTACTGTCTACGAGTATTCTCAAATGTCCCGCATCATCCGTGTGTGACACACAGTATCTAAAGACGGTTACATATGCCCACGAAATCCCTCTTGAGATGAAACATTAGCTTATCTAATGCCGTTTAACAACATTAGCCTGGTCATCTAAAGAGGCAGAAGAAAAAAGAGCCGAAATGTAGGTGATGACATAAGCCCGTGAAGCAATGCAAGTCTTAACAGAACACGGTTATAACTGAACAATTTGCAAAACAGTTCATTATTGGAACTACGTATCGCTCAAGATAGAGCTGTATTAAGTCTTGAATTTGATGATTTAATAAAGTTCAACGCTGAGCGAAACACAGTCCTTTGGGCCATTCTGTTTCACCTTTTTCTGCATATCGTGTCTATATATTATAAACATGTATGTGTGTGTGTGTGTATATAGTAGTAGTAGCAGTAGTAGTAGTAGTTACTAGTTGTCAAAGGCACTTGTCGATGGACACTTGATTTTTTTTTTTTGCTGTGTGTGTAGTACTAATAGCAAGTACTAATAGTAGTAGTAGTAGTAGTAGTAGTAGTAGTAGTAGTAGTAGTAGTAGTAGTAGTAGTAGTAGTAGTAGTAGTAGTAGTAGTAGTAGTAGTGTGTGTTTTATATTAATTATGGCTTACGCTGCCTCGCATGTCTAAGTCCACCAATGAAGTAAAGCAGGCGATACCTAAAAGCAACACATACACAGGAAAAACACAGAAGAAACTCGGGGAGGTTTCAGCATTGCCTCACCTTCCTCTCAACTCCGTCTGCGGATTTCCTTCGAAGGAGTCGCGATGTGCCTTGATGCTGGTAAAGCGGTCTTGATGCCAGGAACTGCAACTATCAATCAATCCTAATTACCTCCCATTCACCAAGCTGCTGCTGTATGGTCCCCCTGAAGGTTTCACACACATTGCAGTTTGTTGATTTCTGCCGTATAGGAGATTGCTTGAATTTAATATTTATTCTTGTTTAGGAAAGATTAAAGTAAATTAACCTACACTCAGAAATGGTTAACCGACAGTAACGAAAAGACATAAATGATTTAGGTCTAACAACTGGGGAAATACCGTAGTCCCTCAAACCTTAACACATTCAAGCATCTTAATTATTGGGAACGTCTGGAGTCACTTGACCTATACTGTCCGGAGCGCAGGCGAGATACATTATAATCTACACTTGGAAAATCCTAGAGGGACTGGTCCCAAATCAGTACAAAGAAATCACTCCATACGAAAGCAAAAGATTAGGCAGACAGTGCAACGTAACTCCAATGAAAAGCAAGGGCGCCATGAGAAAACATAATAAGTGTCCGGTGTCCAAGGCTGTTCAACGGCCTCCCACCAGGCATAAGGGGACTTACCAATAGACCCCTGGTTGCTTTCAATAGGGAGCTGGACAAGTACCTAAAGTCAGTACCCGATCAACCGGCCTGTGGTTCGCATGCTGGACTTCGTGCGGCCAGCAGTAACAGCCTAGTTAATCAGGCCCTGATCCATCGGGAGGTCTGGGCAAGGACTAAGCAGCGGGGAAACTGATCCCCAGAACACCCTCCAGGTAGATCCCAGGTAGACATCACTGATTAATTTGTTACACTGCAAACTAATTTCGACTCCACTGATTTCCTAGACCCAATCCACTTACATTACTCATGTGAAATGACAATAAATTTCGTTTATACTCCAGATAAATTCAAATTACCTCACGAGAAAATGCCAGTTGCCACCATAATCCCTAATCAATGGCATTACAAAAGTTATTTGATTACATTACATCCTTATTCTGGGTGCATTACAATATTACATTGTGTGTTCCTCCCCGGCTCTCTGAAGTCTCCCCTAGTCTCTCCTGTAAATAATAGCACAACACTGTCTGGTGGGGTGGCGGATGCTTCACCATTAAGCTAGATTGTGAAGTCATAAAAAATGGTTACATACGATGATAATCAGAGGGAATGGACGGTTGCTATGTATGTATGTGTGTGTGTGTGTGTGTGTGTGTGTGTGTGTGTGTGTGTGTGTGTGTGTGTGTGTGTGTGTGTGTGTGTGTGTGTGTGTGTGTGTGTGTGTGTAGTGTGTGTGTGTGTGTATGTGTGTGTGTTGATTTTACCCCTTGATTCTTCCTACATTTATATATATGTCCTCTTCTTCTATCTCCTCTCCATGCATTATCATGAGTATCTTTAACGTTGTGATCATGTCTCTTCAGGAAGCTCCTTTTGTTCCAAGATAAAAGTTGCAGAAAAGTCTGAAAGATTGTCCATCTTCAAGTGCTGGGTTAGCTGTGTAACTTAGGAATGAACTTCGAAGCTTTCACCAAAGTATGTAACCAATATATACAACCTAGGTATTATACTTCTGTGTGTAGCGGTGTGTATCCTAGGTGTGCAGCCTAGGTGTGTGCACAAGGAGTGTGCCCTAGTGGAGCAATCCGGGTGCCCACCTATGTTGTTAAATGTTTTTTGGCAGTCTAAAACTATTGTGTCCTTCCTTGGGTCTTTACTAATGTATGTTAGCCTAACATACACCTCTCCAGACTGTTGGTACAATGTGAAAAAACTCTTTCCTCCCAGATGCTCCACCAATTTCTTCTTATTTGTCTATACTACAACCTGTCTTTCACTTTTTTATATATTTACTTTGTTGTGCATGCTTGTATCGCTGTCCACATGCACTGTAAGAACGCTGTGTCCAGAGTAATTCAGAATAATTAATTTCTAATAAAACCTAGAGTTGCTGTGTAACGAGAAAATTGTCATAAATTATTTCTAATATTCTACCCAGTAAAATAAAATGAAAACTACTGTATCTGGTAATCTCGCCCGGCCTGTGATAGTTGTTCCAGGTGTGAGGACTGGTGAGGGATTAGACACATGTGCAACATCTGGGTATCTTTATTTGTAGACGTTTCGCCATTCAGTGGCTTTATCAATACAACACAAGGGCATAAAATGAAGAAAGAACTATTTACAAAAGATGAGAACTGGCGGTGGTGGAAGCGTGTCAGGAAGCAGGAAAGTCTCTCCTGACGCGGGTCATTGTCAGATGATGATACCGGTGCTGAGTATCAGTGATTAAGCAACCGCTGAGTTATCGGTGCTATATTCTCACGGTTAAGCATCCGCTGGCGTACCGGAGCTAGTTTTTTTTTACGCCCTATTTAAAGACGTCAAAGGACTAGGATTATTGATGAATGAATGTAGTGATGAATGGGTTCATTGACATATTCTTCGGAATTCAGGTGACATTGCTCAGTGGGTGGACACCAGTGTGATAATTAAAATAATTCAGTAGCTGTACAATTTTAGGAGATACCAGAGGAAGCTATCAGAATCGAATTCCCACAGAAGACGGTAGTAGGGATGCTACCACCACTTGTAGCTTCCGAGGTCGGGCTTCCATAGATGACGGTGACCGAGCAGCTCAAACCTGAAGTGGGGCTCCCGCATGTGATCCTGATTGTTGAGTTCACATACGAGGCCTCTACATATTTGAGCTCCAACAGAGTTTAAGGCGCTCCCGTTTGAAGCTTCCAATTTTGAACAGTGGTTGAGGAGCTCTTACTTAAAAGCTTCCAAGATGGAGCTCCAGCAGACGACAGTGCTGGTGGTGGCAATAGTGGCCATCTTGCTCCTCTCTCTTTGGTGATTTTCATGCGTCATTACTTTCAAGGGGAGAGGATGTAGGGGAGGGAGGCAGACACGAAAGGAGAGGGAGGGATGCAGGGTGTGGGGCGTTGGGTGGTGAGAGTGAATGGGGTGGGGTGTAGTGATGGAAAGGGTGTGGGGTGTACTGATGGGAAGTGTGTGGGGTCGAGGGATGGGTAGCGTGTGGGGTATTGGGATCGAAAGGATGTGGGGATGGGAAGGGTGTGTTGTATCGGGATTAGAAAAGCATATATAATATTAACTTGCGGGGTATAATGCAAAGTTTCTGATAGCCTAAGCATATGCAGTCTGTCCTGTGGCGAGTCTGTGGAGACTCTCCAGGTAATTTACAATCCTGGCTTGGAGTCTCACAACTCACTCACCGTGGGATCAAACCCACCCGTTCCGTGGTTTGTTTGTATATCTTAGCATTGCATACAACTAGGTGAGTACAGATTGGAAGCGTATCTGTCTCGCGCTCAACAGACGGAGGATCAGTCCTTCACCACGTCTTGCGCTGAATTACCCACATGAGTTTAGTGCTTAATGTGAATTGTGTTATAATATTATCAATAATGCATTGTGTACACGTCAAAGACTGTTTTCAATTCAAGGCTTGTTGTCTGCCCTTCTCTTGATTATTAGTAATACGTTCGTAGTTTTCCAGCATTTTCGTCTCTCTCTCTCCTGTCTATAGTGGTATTACAAATTTGCGTTAGTGGCATGCTCATGTCTTCTTTCCTCTAATTCAGGTTCTGCGGTAAGATCTTGCAAGGTCCTGTTGCTTCTCACACTTTCAGGGCCTTCAGATGCACTTTACCAAATCTAGTCAAACTCTCCGATATCCCTCAGATTTATTCTTCCCTTTCCATTTCTGATACGTGTGCTAGTTTATCACACAGTATTTACTCCTGAAATTTTCTGCCGAGTTGATTGGATGCTTTTCTGTTTATATTGAGTTTACCTCCATGTAACTATTCTAGTCTGGTCACTTCGACCTTCAGTAACATTTTTCTTAAGTACCTGCGGAATAGTTTGAGCTGTCTTTTCTTTGGCTTGTACGATGTTTTCATAATGCTCTCTACGGCATTTTTAGACTACATGGTGATGGTCCCAGGAATCATCGGTGCCTCGGTTAGCTCTCCGATCAAACCTCTTGGCTGATGGCTAACACAAACACCACAACCCAACTGCTCTGGATTTTATTTGAAAGATTGTTAAGCTCCCTCCGGAAGATTGATTGTGGTCTTTCGGTAAATTTCATTATAGAAGGGGCCTTGAAAAGGCTTTGTCCTTTTTATATTTTACGAGCTTTTTCCTAACGCATTTCTTGCGCCCCACTTTGTTGGTCTACGGCGCTTGCGATCCTGTGGGTGTAGCGCATCCTCTTGAAATATAATAATTTGTTCTGTCAAGTATGTTTCCTGCTCTCATAAGTGACTGTTTCAGTGTGTAGATCTGTAACAAATCCTCCAGTATTTTTCAGGTGTAACTTATGATTCATTTTTTTATCTCTTTCTATCCAGGGACCATAATTTAAGGCATCCTAACCTTTCCTGATGGCTAAAGTATTTTGTGTTATGATTCTAACATATTGATTCCTGGAAATCCTACGTACTTTCCTATTTGCTATCATCTATTTTGTTCTCCATTACTTCTGCAAATTCTCTCCCTTACACTGTTGAATCAAGGGCCGTCCTCTCTTCCCTCAATCGCCTTTTCTACAGCAATAAATTCGCAAATATGAATGAGGTATTCCACCCTGCTAGGAGTTGAGTTCCTAATTTCCTTGGTGTTTTATTATTTACTTACATATATTGCCAGCAGTCTGGCTCTTGTGAGTGGTGCAAGCTGACACTGCCAACACTAGTCTGCTGGTGAAAATGCCACCAATATTTTCACTCGCTTTCTTTGTCTTCACGCCTCATTATAATTAGATTTGGTGGAGCCCCTCTGATGTTCTCTCTTTTCCTCCTCTCCCCAGCATTTTTCCCCCATCCTTTTCTTTCTATCTGCCTGTCTGTCTGTCTGTCTGTCTGTCTGTCTGTTTCTGACTCTCTCTCTGTTTCTCTCTCTCTCTCTCTCTCTCTCTCTCTCTCTCTCTCTCTCTCTCTCTCTCTCTCTCTCTCTCTCTCTCCTCTCTTCTCTCCTCTCTCTCTCTCTCTTCTCTTCTCATGCTTGAATCTCTGTAATTATTCTTGTGCTGCTCTAACGCAAAAGAAGTAAAAGGAGAAACATGTGGTCATCAAGCCTTCTAGCCCATACTAAGCAGGTCTTTCTCAAACCTAAACACTCTAGCCAAGCACCTTTCTGTTGGCAGTCTAAGCGATATAGTAACTGAACTTAACACTGTACGTACCATTCAGATGCTGAATAATGAACCGAATACTCTCATCACTAATAATCCTTTGCTTAAATTACCTGCAAAAGCAACTGGCTGGAAATCATTACTATCATTATTATTAGTAGTAGTAATGATATGTTTCACGTTAAAGCAGTGTGGGTCTTTCAACACAAGAAGTGGTGGATTCTCTGATAAATTTAAATAAGCGCCCTATGGCAGGGCTTCTTTTCTTCTTATTGTTAACACAGGTACCTCTTCTTCCTGCTAAGTAGGCAGGACCAGCAGAAGTGTGAAGAAAGTTGACCTAGTATCTATCCGTGCCAGGGAATCGAACCCGTGACCATGCGATTGTGAGTCGAATGCTCTCACCCGTGAGCTACGTGGCACCCCAGGAAAGGCGTGTTGCTGGCCGCCAGAGGGAGTGGTGAGGCTGGGTAGGAAATTGCCTTTTGATGGTGTATCTTTGTGGGGCGGCCGTGATGGCGTCAGATGATCCGAGTGAGGGGAGGAACTTCTGGGGGGGGGGGAGGGAGGGGAAGATTGGGGAGGTTAAGGGAAGACACATCTGGGGAAGAGGGACGGCGTTTAAGAAAAAGACCAAGTCTGTGGAAAGAAGGGAGTTTAGAATATCAACAGGATGTGTAAGGAAAAAGATTGTCTAGAGAGAGTGTGGAAGGGATGCATTATTTTTCGAAACCAAATTAAGTACATCATCTGTGCATTGCTACTCTAGTCTGTATAATAATTACATAGTAGGAGCAAAATTCCCGTTTCTCTGCCATATGCCATGGTAAAGGATGGGTTCCATGCATGAGGTAAGGAAATCTGAGCTGGAAAATTTTAAGGAAAATGAGTGTGCATAGAACGACGTGCAGAGTGCTTAAATTAGTATGCAGAGAATGCACAGGAAGTTGAGGAGGGGAGGTAGAATGAGCAGAGGGGAGGGAGGGTTAGAAGGGCAGGCTGAATAAGAAAACGTGTCGGGTATGCAGGGAAAATATGGTCCAGTACAGAATGATCTTCATAGATTAGCGTCGAGAGTCAAGTCAGACGATCATGTACTAGAAAAGGTGCTGATGAGGACGTGAGAGGACAGAGACAGGAAACATGCAGAGGGCAAACAGGGAGGGAGAAGGAAAGTGATGAGGAGGAAGAGTGTAAAGAAGGGCCTGACGAGAGAGAAAGGGAAGGAAAAGGGAATAATAGGGGACAATGCTTAAAGGGAACGTCAGGAGAGGGACGTGATAGGAAGCCAGGAGGTCGGAAGGCGCTAATGGGACACGCACGAAGAAGTGTCGGTCTCTCCACGAAGATGCCATCGTGTTCAAGTGGAATGCTCACGGATATACCGGTGTCCTCCTGGTGTTAAGACTGTCTGCATCCTATTAGTTTATCTGTGATTCTGTCAGTTTCGTAAGATGGCAGAGGTCCTTTACTTGAGGCACAGGATATCTCGGTGTCGAATGATGTAGTTGAGATCTTGTTGGGAGAACTGCGGTAGATAAGGGCTTACATGTTCCTGTAGGTGGAATTCTTGAGATGATGTCCCCTTGATGGCGCGGCTGAGGTCCTCATAGTGGATGGTTGTGACTGTTATTGTGTTCATGGAACGCCAACCGAAGGTACCTCTACTGAGGTGCACAAGAATAGGTCGAAATTTCCTTGGAAAATTTTTTTTTAATGTGCATTATTAGATATGCCAGTGTGAGGATATCTTTTATCCAAGAATTGATTGCTTTCAGCAGAATACTGAAGCGTTCTCATACATTAAACTCTGCCTAGGATATGACTCCTAAAGACCGGACTCTCACATACTTAGCAGCTATTCCTAGGATACGACTCAAAGCAGTCAACTAAGACCTAGCATCGATTTCCTGTGCCAGATGAGGCCCATACGGGCTACGCTTCTTAACTAATGTGTAATAAGAATGAGCAGCGGCAGCAGGAATGTAGGGAGACTTTTTCCATATATTTCGTCCTGGAAGTGGATAGGTGTTCTCTAGAAAATGTGACGATGCACTCCATTGTTGATAAGCAGAGATCGTTATGGTGCAGTGCAGGAAAATGTGTTGGAGATGTTCCTTTGTAAAGATCTTCCTTTGAAGATATGTTTTCACGTAGGAATTGTTGAATCTCATCTGATAGAGTAGCTAAGGCCCTTTTCCTATGGTATACGAAAAAAAAAATTGTTTTACTGGATGGATAATTAAATTTTTTCCGCTTACTCCCAGAAGCCTAAGTCGAGTTAGGAGTTTTTAGCTTTGATATACACGAGCAAAGAATGTCTGTAACCTCTGGTGGTACACTGCTGACGGCGATACTGAGGTGTGAAGGTTCTCGCACGTAGCAGCGCACCTCGACCGTCCCTCCCTCTGACGGATTATCTCTCACCCTTTTTTTGTGGTGCTAAAGAAAACGCTGACGGTGTGTGTGTGTGTCGTGCAGGAAGAGCCAGAGTAAAATGCAAACATTTAAACTGAATATTTTCTTGATATTGTTTTAGTTGTTAGTATTCACGCTTAAATTTATTTACTCAACACATTAAAGACAAAAAAACTGATTAATTCAGTGTTCTGTACGTTAAAACGTTTATAACTAAAATTATGGAGCCTATTATGGTATGGTGTGAGATTAATTTTTTTAGTTACATGTGTTCTACAGTCTCTTCCTATGCTAGTAATGTTTCCATATACTGAAATTAGATATCATTTTTCCTATATCTTAATTGTTTTATCAAACTCCCGAGTACAGTTATAGAGGCTAAAACGTTGTGTAGTTTTAAAAATAGGTTAGATAAATACATGAGTGGGTGTGGGTGGGTGTGAGCTGGACCTGACTAGCTTGTGCTACTTGGTTTGATTGCGTGCTCCTTCCTTAAGTGGAAGTAACCTGACTAGGTGTGTCATTGAGCTAATCCGGGCTGGGAATGGACCTGCTTCGCATGGATCAGCAGGCCTGCTGCAGGGTTCCTTCTTTCTTATGTTCTTATGTTCTTATATTTTCCAGCTATGTGTTGTTACATTCTGTTGATATTATTCATTCTCAAGTGTATTCATGTGACTTCTTATGTTTGAAAAGACTGATTTATGCAGGTATTAGATATTTTTCTCTCCTTCCCATGAATAACTCCCTCTTCCTCTACATTCTACTCTATCCTTATCTCTCTATCCTTATCTCTCTCTCTCTCTCTCTCTCTCTCTCTCTCTCTCTTCGGCTCCCTCTCCCTCAGTATCTCCATCTTGCTCTCATTTTCCAATATCTCTACATTCATTTTACGCTTAAGGGTCTTTCAGGATTTAATGAGAAGCTTTATGTAAATGTTTCAGAAGGTAGATCTGTTATTCTATCTCAGCTTTATAGCCTGGTATTCTGTCTGTGATACAGTTGGCCACGACACTCGACTAGGCTTTTTTTCTCCATATATATGAACAAGGAAAGATTCCGCTCCAGTAAGGAATAACTTCAAAATCAGACTCTGAGGATAGTCCTTTATGAAGCGGAATCTGAAACAGGATTTACAAACTGGGGTACCCGGAGGGATTTTCAGGTAGTAGGCGAAGGAGTTATGATAATTTATCGTATTATATCCTTCTAAAATTAGGAGTCTATTTATCTATTTGCAAGTCATTATCTCAGACATCATTTACAGAAACCTGTTTTTCACATCTGTACTAGGAGGTGCGCGCTTGGTACTTGGAAACGTTAAGGAGTGCCTCGTTGATCAGGCCCTGATCCACCAGGAGGCCTGGTCATGGACCGGGCCGCGGGGGCGTTGATCCCCGGAGTACCCTCCAGGTGGACTCCATGTAGTGCACGACTGATAGAGGTTTGGGAACCACTGGTCTGGAAGCTATCCGTAAATCATGACTACTCCGAGAGGAAATCAGCAACTAATGTCAGTGAAGAATAGCGACGTATAGTGGGAAGCATTCCAAATCTACATAAGTAAATATTGAAAAACCACAGATATTTCAATAGCCTAAAACTAGAGAATGCGACTCCAGTTTGAAATGTATACTTTCTAAATCATGACTCACGAAATCATAAGAACATAAGAACATAAGAAAGGAGGAACACTGCAGGAGGCCTGCTGGCCCATACTAGGCAGGTCCTTTACAATTCATCCCACTAACAAAACATTTGCCCAACCCAATTTTCAATGCCACCCAAGAAATAAGCTCTGATGTGAAAGTCCCACTCAAATCCAACCCCCCCCCCACTCATGTACTTATCCAACCTAGATTTGAAACTACCCAAAGTCCTAGCCTCAATAACCCAACTAGGTAGACTGTTCCACTCATCAACTACCCTATTTCCAAACCAATACTTTCCTATGTCCTTTCTAAATCTAAACTTATCCAATTTAAATCCATTACTGCGGGTTCTCTCTTGGAGAGACATCCTCAAGACCTTATTAATATCCCCCTTATTAATACCTATCTTCCACTTATACACCTCGATCAGGTCTCCCCTCATTCTTCGTCTAACAAGTGAATGTAACTTAAGAGTCTTCAATCTTTCTTCATAAGGAAGATTTCTAATACTATGTATTAATTTAGTCATCCTACGCTGAATGTTTTCTAACGAATTTATGTCCATTTTGTAATACGGAGACCAGAACTGAGCTGCATAATCTAGGTGAGGCCTTACTAATGATGTATAAAGCTGCAGTATGACCTCTGGACTTCTATTGCTTACACTTCTTGATATAAATCCCAGTAATCTATTTGCCTTATTACGTACGCTCAGGCATTGCTGTCTTGGTTTAAGGTTGCTGCTTACCATAACCCCCAAGTCCTTTTCGCAATCTGTATGGCTAAGTTCTACATTATTTAACTTATAAGTGCTAGGGTTATGGGCACTCCCAAGCTTCAGAACCTTGCATTTATCTACATTGAACTGCATCTGCCACTTTTCTGACCAAGAATAGAGTTTGTTTAAATCCTCCTGAAGTTCCATAACATCTACGTTTCAATCAATTATCCTACCTATCTTTGTGTCATCGGCGAATTTGCTCATATCACTAGTAATTCCCTCATCAAGATCATTGATATATATTATAAACAACAACGGGCCCAAGTGGAACGCCACTTGTTACAGATCCCCACTCGGATTTAACCCCATTTATGGACACTCTGCTTCCTGTCAGTGAGCCATGACTCGATCCACGAGAGCACTTTTCCCCCAATGCCATGAGCTGCCACTTTCTTTAACAGTCTATGGTGCGGAACTCTATCAAAAGCCTTACTAAAATCTAAGTAAATAATATCAAATTCTTTATTGTGGTCAACAGCCTCAAAAGCTTTACTGAAGAAAGTTATTAAATTAGTTAGACAAGACCGGCCTCTTGTGAATCCATGCTGAGTATCATTAATCAAGCTATGCTTATCGAGATGGCTTCTTATAATCTCAGCTATAATTGACTCTAGTAATTTGCTTACAATAACACTGCAAACATGATGACGGTTTTGAGGGGATATGAGCCAGAGTTCGTCACGGCCACACTGGAGGGAGATTCGTTTGTAAAAACTTGCATTTGTGGTCACAGGGTGGCCCATGCTAACCTCCCTATGGTGTATAAATATATTTAGTTGGATTAATCTTATTGTAGCCAGCTGGCCTGGAGTTTTAAAACTCACTTGCCATGAGTTCTAACCTCACCCGTACCGTGAGGCTGTGACATAAAAAGGCCCTGAACTATAGAAACAGGTTGCAATAACTGAACTTTTACAACACTGTAGAAACGGAAACTCAGGGTAAACATGTTTATAACATACAAGATACTTGGATACTTATTGCGATATAAATGCATCTTTCTCATTGCTCGACATTTGTAGTTTCTCTCTAAAGCTGTATTCTTTCTCTGGGTTTCTCTCCTTCTCCCAATTTTTATAATCTTACCCATATTTGGATTTAACACCAGAAACCACTTAACTGATCACTTTTGTAGTTTGTCTAAGTTTTCTTGTGGCTTGTCTTTGTTCTCCTCTGTTTTGCATCATTGCTAATGTTACAAATGATAGGTCCCCTTTGGCAGTTCATTTACATATGTTAAGAGTAAAAAATAGTCCTCTAACTAATTCTTGGGGAACCCCACCAGTTACTTTTTCCCATCCTGAAATGCATCCCCTTACCGTCACTTCTGTTCGTTAGGTATTTTTTGATTCACTGTCACACTTTACCTTGTATATTTGCTCTGTCTAATTTGCGAATCAATACCTTGAGGGATACAGTGTCAAACACTTTCCTGCAGTCCAAGAATATGTAGTTGGTCCATCCTTATCTTTCTTGCTGGTGGGTTTCTGTTATTCCGTCAAAGCTCCAGTAGGATAGTGACGCAGCATTTAACGTTTACTAAATTCATGTTTGCTTTCGATAACCAAAACGTTTTTCCACTGTAGGCGTTCAACCAACTTTCTCTGATTATACTTTCCAATAATTTAGGCAGGATATTTGTCAGTGATACTGGCCTGTAAATCAGTGTCTCCTGTCAGCCCGCTCTCCTATTCCCTCTCCTTCTCCTTGCTTGAATGTGTGTGTGTGTGTGTGTGTGTGTGTGTGTGTGTGTGTGTGTGTGTGTGTGTGTGTGTGTGTGTGTGTGTGTGTGTGTGTGTGTGTGTGTGTGTGTGTGTGTATGGTGTGTGTATGTGTGTATGTGTGTGTGTGTGTATGTGTGTGTACTCACCTAGTTGTACTCACCTAGTTGAGGTTGCGGGGGTCGAGTCGAGCTCCTGGCCCGCCTCTTCACTGATCGCTACTAGGTCACTCTCCCTGAGCGTGAGCTTTATCATACCTCTGCTTAAAGCTATGTATGGATCCTGCCTCCACTACATCACTTCCCAAACTATTCCACTTACTGACTACTCTGTGGCTGAAGAAATACTTCCTAACATCCCTGTGATTCATCTGTGTCTTCAGCTTCCAACTGTGTCCCCTTGTTACTGTGTCAATCTCTGGAACATCCTGTCTTTGTCCACCTTGTCAATTCCTCTCAGTATTTTGTATGTCGTTATCATGTCCCCCCTATCTCTTTCCTGTCCTCCAGTGTCGTCAGGTTGATTTCCCTTAACCTCTCCTCGTAGGACATACCTCTTAGCTCTGGGACTAGTCTTGTTGCAAACCATTGCACTTTCTCTAGTTTCTTTACGTGCTTGGCTAGGTGTGGGTTCCAAACTGGTGCCGCATACTCCAATATGGGCCTAACGTACACGGTGTACAGGGTCCTGAATGATTCCTTATTAAGATGTCGGAATGCTGTTCTGAGGTTTGCTAGGCGCCCATATGCTGCAGCATAAAGTGAAATGCCAACTGTAAATGAATATTCGCTGTGCACGTTATCTTCTGTTCTTGGTTGTTACTCGTTTCAAATAACCTGCTTCTTGTTATAACTCATTTGCTATTTGTTATAACTGCCACCCACTAGATGTGTATAGGGTGCCTACCTTCACAAGATGTGTATAGGGTGCCTGTGTGTGTGTGTGTGTGTGTGTGTGTGTGTGTGTGTGTGTGTGTGTGTGTGTGTGTGTGTGTGTGTGTGTGTGTGTGTGTGTGTGTGTGTGTGTGTGTGTGTGTGTGTGTAGTTAGTTACCATTTTGTGTGTGTACGTGTGTGTGCGTGTAGTCACCTATTTGTGGTTACAGGGGTCGAGCCATAGCTCCTGGCCCCGCCTCTTTGCTGGTCGTTACTAGGTCCGCTCTCTCAATGCTCCAAGAATTTTATCGTGTGTGTGTGTGCACGCGCTTTTGCTAAAGTTAATATTACATATCCAAACCTTTCAGTAATCAGATCTCGTAAGAACGATGGAGTGTTGAGAAAGGGGTGATAAATGAAAAGAAGAGGAGGCTAAAGAAAAGCAGGAAAGGAAAGGGAAAGTGTGAATAAAATTAAGTGCAGAGGGTGTGAATCATGAGGTGAGTGAAGTGAAGGATAAAAAAAATAGACGAGGGGAGGAGGATAAAGGGGAGATGACCCTCATTATCGCAACACTTCAAGAAGTTTGTAAGGGGGAAAAATAACGAAGGGTAAATAAATAAAAAATATGATATAATGAGGGTAAACGTCCGAGAGGAGGAGGAAAAAGGCGATGAATCTCTTGCATACATTATTACCGACTTATTGTGGCCAATAATATATTACAAAACTTTAGTTAAATGTTATTACTCACCCCCATACAAATCTTGCAGGGGTAGGCGCCGTATACACATCGTGTGAGGGTAGGCACCCTATACACATCTTGTGAAGGTAGGCACCCTATACACATCTAGTGGGTGGCAGTTATAACAAATAGCAAATGAGTTATAACAAGAAGCAGGTTATTTGAAACGAGTAACAACCAAGAACAGAAGATAACGTGCACAGCGAATATTCATTTACAGTTGGCATTTCACTTTATGTAGAACTTGTTCGAAACGTGTATGCTAACCTGTGAAACGTGTGTGTGTGTGTGTGTTAGTTGTGTGTGTGTGTGTGTGTGTGTGTGTGTGTGTGTGTGTGTGTGTGTGTGTGTGTGTGTGTGTGTGTGTGTGTGTGTGTTGTGTGTGTGTGTGTGTGTGTGTGTGTGTGTAAAATCAAGACTTTCTGCGCATACAGGAACTGTTTATTATGATTTCTCGGCAAGGCTTGTCGTCCAGTAAACAACCACTCCACAGCACCACCAGCGTGCTGTCTGCTAGTCGTCGAGTAAACAACCACTCCACAGCACCACCAGCGTGCTGTCTGCTTGTCGTCCAGTAAACAACCACTCCACAGCACCACCAGCGTGCTGTCTGCTTGTCGTCAGTAAAACAACCACTCCACAGCACCACCAGCGTGCTGTCTGCTTGTCGTCCAGTAAACAACCACTCCACAGCACCACCAGCGTGCTGCCTGCTTGTCGTCCAGTAAACAACCACTCCACAGCACCACCAGCGTGCTGCCTGCTTGTCGCCCAACATGCATTCATTAACACAACTCCAGTATGGTGTTGCCTGTTTGTCGTCCAGCAGGTAACCACTCACCACCATTGTGCTGCCTGCCGCCCTCTCAACCTCTTGATATAATCAAGTTTCCGGCAGAGCAATTAACCTGAACTGAATACATAATTTACACACTTTGGGACCTCGCTTGGTGCGTGTGTGGCGTTAATGTTATGTTACTGTGTGCGCCGCTGCAATTACTCATTAAAGGCGATTATCTATCTGTCCTTATACGTCACATTATGTCTGTAAAAGCTTCCCTGTCAGAACAGAGTTTCCGTCAGCAGCTGACAATGTACATGGTCAACAGCTGACAGTGTAGCACAGCAACGGATGATAGTATAACACAAGAACAGATGACAGTGTATCACAACAACAGCTGATAGTATAAAACAGCAACAGCTGAGAATGTAGCGCAGCAACAGTTAGCAGTGTAACACACCAACAGTTAACAGTGCAGCACGGCAATAGTTAACAGTGCAACACACCAACAGTGTAGCATAGCAACAGTTGACAGTGCAGCACAGCAATAATTAACAGTGCAACACAACAACAGTGTAGCATAGCAACAGTTGACAGTGTAGCACAGCAACAGTTGACACTATAACACAGCAACAGTTGACAGTGCAGCACAGCAACAGTTGACAGTGCAGCACAGCAACAGTTGACAGTGTAGCACAGCAACAATTGGCAATGTAGCACAGCAACAGTTGACACTGTAACACAGCAACAGTTTTGAGTGTAGCACAGCAACAGTTGACAGTGTAGCACAGCAACAGTTGTCAATGTAACACAGCAACAGTTGAGAGTGTAGCACAGCAACAGTTAACAATGTAGCACAGCAACAGTTGACAGTGTAACACAGCAACACTTGACAGTGTAGCACAGCAACAGTTAACAGTGTAACACAGCAACAGCTAACAGTGTAGCACAGCAAGAGTTGACAGTGTAACACAGCAACAGATGGCAGTGTAGCACAGCAAGAGTTGACAGTGTAACACAGCAACAGTTGACAGTGTAACACAGCAACAGTTGACACTGTAACACAGCAACAGTTCACAGTGTAGCACAGTAACAGTTGACAGTGTAACACAGCAACAGTTGACACTGTAACACAGCAACAGTTCACAGTGTAGCACAGCAATAGTTGACAGTGTAGCACAGAAACAGTTGACAGTGTAGCACAGCAACAGTTGACAGTGTAGCACAGCAACAGTTGACAATGTAGCACAGCAACAGTTGACAGTGTAGCACAACAACAGTTGACAGTGTAGCACAACAACAGTTGACAGTGTAGCACAACAACAGTTGACAATGTAGCACAGCAATAGTTGACTGTGTAGCACAGCAACAGTTGACAGTGTAGCACGGCAACAGTTGACAGTGTAGCACAACAACAGTTGACAGTGTAGCACAACAACAGTTGACAGTGTAGCACAGCAACAGTTGACAGTGTAGCACAGCAACAGTTGACAGTGTAGCACAGCAACAGTTGACAATGTAGCACAGCAATAGTTGACTGTGTAGCACAACAACAGTTGACAGTGTAGCACAAACAACAGTTGACAGTGTAGCACAGCAACAGTTGACAATGTAGCACAGCAATAGTTGACTGTGTAGCACAACAACAGTTGACAGTGTAGCACAACAACAGTTGACAGTGTAGCACAACAACAGTTGACAATGTAGCACAGCAATAGTTGACTGTGTAGCACAACAACAGTTGACAGTGTAGCACGGCAACAGTTGACAGTGTAGCACAGCAACAGTTGACAGTGTAGCACGGCAACAGTTGACAGTGTAGCACAGCAACAGTTGACAGTGTAGCACAGCAACAGTTGACAGTGTAGCACAACAACAGTTGACAGTGTAGCACAGGAACAGTTGACAGTGAAGCATAGGAACAACTGACAGTGTAACACAGCAACAGTTGACAGTGTATCACAGCAACAGTTAAGTGTAGCACAGCAACATTTGCTAGTGTAACACAGCAACAGCTGACAATGTAACACAGCAACAATTGACAGTGTAGCACAACAACAACTGACAATGTAATACAGCAACAGTTGACAGTGAAACATAGCAACAGCTGACAGTGTACCAGATCAGCAGGACTCCTTGCCTTTCCACTATAGCCAGTTTCCCTGCTTGTCCACTTTTAGCAAGACGAGTGAGAAGTCCCTAAGTCCCTGGCTTGAGTGTCATCCCTGGCTGTGCCTTCATTTTGAATAACGAGCTTCAGGAGTGTCCATCTTGAAGAAATGACTGAGGATGACTGGTAAACTACACCCATGAGTAGGGACCAGCTTCCTCTACTCATCATTCATCTTAAGTCACAGTACCTTCATTACTTTTTTCTACACTTGGACAGTCATTATGTATACTTTATTCTATATGTGCGAAAATCATGAAACTAACATTTTATTGATTGCACATACACACACACACACACACACACACACACACACACACACACACACCGTGTATGTCAGGCCTATATTGGGGTATGCAGCACCAGTTTGAAACCCACACCTAGCCAAGCACGTAAGAAAATTAGAGAAAGTGTAAAGGTTTGCAACAAGACTAGTCCCTGAGCTAAGGGGATTGTCCTACGAAGAAAGGTTAAGGGAAATCGGCCTGACGACACTGGAGGACAGGAATGTTAGGGGAGACATGATAACGATATATAAAATACTGCGAGGAATTGGCAAGGTGGTAAAAGACAGACAGAATGTTCCATAGATGGGACACAAAAACAAGTGGTCATAACTGGAAGTTGAAGACACCGATGAGTCAAAGGGATGTTGGGAAGTATTTTTTCAGTCATAGAGTTGTCAGGCAGTGGAATAGCCTAGAAAGTGACGTAGTGGAGGCGGGAACCATACATAGTTTTAAGACGAGGTTTGATGAAGCTCATGAAGCAGGGAGAGAGAGGACCTAGTAATGATCAGTGAAGAGGCGGAGCCAGGAGCTGTGAATCGACCCCTGCACCACAAATAGGTGAGTACACACACACACACACACACACACACACACACACACACACACACACACAGGAGAATAAGGAGAACAGTCGTAGAGCCAGAAACGAATATGCACAGATAAGAAGGGAGGCCCAAAGACAATATGAAAATGACATAGCAGCGAAAGCCAAATCTGACCCGAAACTGTTGTACAGCCACATCAGGAGGAAAACAACAGTCAAGGACCAGGTAATCAGGCTAAGGAAGGAAGGAGGAGAGACAACAAGAAATGACCGTGAAGTATGTGAAGAACTCAACAAGAGATTCAAAGAAGTGTTCACAGAGGAGACAGAAGGGACTCCAGAAAGACGGAGAGGTGGGGCACACCACCAAGTGCTGGACACAGTGCACACAACCGAGGACGAAGTGAAGAGGCTTCTGAGTGAGCTAGATACCTCAAAGGCAATGGGGCCAGATAAATCTCCCCATGGGTATTGAGAGAGGGAGCAGAGGCGCTATGTGTACCCCTAACAACAATATTCAATACATCTATCGAAACAGGGGGGATTGCCTGAGGCATGGAAGACAGCAAATGTAGTCCCAATCTTTAAAAAAGGAGACAGACATGAAGCATTAAACTACAGACCAGTGTCACTAACATGTATAGTATGCAAAATCATGGAGAAGATTATCAGGAGAAGAGTGGTGGAACACCTAGAAAGGAATGATCTCATCAACAGCAGCCAACATGGTTTCAGGGACGGGAAATCCTGTGTCACAAACCTACTGGAGTTCTATGACATGGTGACAGCAGTAAGACAAGAGAGAGAGGGGTGGGTGGATTGCATTTTCTTGGACTGCAAGAAGGCGTTTGACACAGTTCCACACAAGAGATTGGTGCAAAAACTGGAGGACCAAGCAGGGATAACAGGGAAGGCACTACAATGGATCAGGGAATACTTGTCAGGAAGACAGCAGCGAGTCATGGTACGTGGCGAGGTGTCAGAGTGGGCACCTGTGACCAGCGGGGTCCCACAGGGGTCAGTCCTAGGACCAGTGCTGTTTCTGGTATTTGTGAACGACATGACGGAAGGAATAGACTCTGAGGTGTCCCTGTTTGCAGATGACGTGAAGTTGATGAGAAGAATACACTCGATCGAAGACCAGGCAGAACTACAAAGGGATCTGGACAGGCTGCAGAACTGGTCCAGCAATTGGCTCCTGGAGTTCAATCCCACCAAGTGCAAAGTCATGAAGATTGGGGAAGGGCAAAGAAGGCCGCAGACGGAGTACAGTCTAGGGGGTCAGAGACTACAAACCTCACTCAAGGAAAAAGATCTTGGGGTGAGTATAACACCAGGCACATCTCCTGAAGCGCACATCAACCAAATAACTGCTGCAGCATATGGGCGCCTAGCAAACCTCAGAACAGCATTCCGACATCTTAATAAGGAATCTTCAGGACCCTGTACACCGTATGTTAGGCCCATATTGGAGTATGCGGCACCAGTTTGGAACCCACACCTAGCCAAGCACGTGAAAGAAACTAGAGAAAGTGCAAAGGTTTGCAACAAGACTAGTCCCAGAGCTAAGAGGTATGTCCTACGAGGAGAGGTTAAGGGAAATCAACCTGACGACACTGGAGGACAGAAGAGATAGGGGGGACATGAAACGACATACAAAATACTGGAGGAATTGACAAGGTGGACAAAGACAGGATGTTCCAGAGATTGACACAGAACAAGGGACACAGTTGGAAGCTGAAGACAGATGGATCACAGGGAATGTTAGAAAGTATTTCTTCAGCCACAGGTAGTCAGTAAGTGGAATAGTTTGGAAGTGATGTAGTGAGGCAGGATCCATATTAGCTTTAAGCAGAGTATGTAACGCTCACGGCTCAGGGAGATAGACCTAGTAGCGATCAGTGAAGAGGCGGACCAGGACTCGGACTCGACCCCCGCACCTCAACTAGGTGATGTACAACACAACACACACACAGACACACAAACACGGACACACACACACACACAACACACACACACACCACACACACACAAACAGCACCCCTGCAACCCACACTAGGTAGAGTACAACTAGTTGAGTAACACACACACAACACAGACACACAACTCACACACACACACAACACACAACACACTAGAACAACACACACCAGCACACACACACACACACTTACACACACACACACAAAACACACACCAGCAACACACACACACACACACACACACAGCACCGACACACACACCACACAACACACACACAACACAGACACACACACACACACACATGATATATACATTAAAAAATTCCTGCTTGTAGGGTCATGTTTCTATTTTCTGTGGTATTGTTTTTAATATTTAATCTCTTCTTTTTTGTTTTACTCTTGTTTTTGTATTTTTTATGTTATCCCTTGTAATTTTTTCATCTTCATTTTCTGTACGTTTTCCTTTCATATTTTTCCTTTATCTCCAAATTTTCCATCCCAGTTCCTCTTCCTCAGCTCCTATTTCCTCGTGCCTTTACTCCCTTTCATCCTGTTACTCCTCTGTTCCTCACTTCTATATTCACAGTTTCTTCCCACGTGTTTGCCTCCCCTTTACCCCCTGCTGTTATCCCCCTCCTTCAATTTCCTCTAATTTTGTTCCTCCTCTTCCTCCCGTCTTCCCCTAACCCCCAACATTTCCTTATTCTTTTCCTTGTTAGTCTTATTCTCTCCTTTTGTCCTATGTTTTCTTCTCTCCCATTCTCCGGCCTCTTACTCTTTCTCAGCTATCACATTGTAGGAGTAACAGGTTTGTCAGAAATATCTTCAGTCTGAGAGTAGTCAGCGGAACGATGTTGTGGATGAGGAGGTTGTGGGAGCCGAGTCCATATATCACTTAAGATTTATGATAAGAGTCCACGAGGTCAGAAACTGTGTGTGTGTGACCGTTCATGAGTACTCGAGAGGCGGGGCCAGGAACCAACACTCTGAGTAATTATCCCAGTACCCGCAAATAAAGAAAACTTTATTTAAAGCATGAGTTAATTGATGGAATAAAAAAATAATATACGAAGGGCTTAAAGACAAGATTCTCATTATCTCTAAATGTTATGAAATAGATAAAGATAAATATATTTTGCAAAATAAGTTTTAAAATTCCCTACAGCCTCAAATCTGTGAATATAACTACGTTTATTTGTGGTCTATTTGGGGGGGGGGGGGAAGGGTCGCCCCTGCGACTTGATCCCAGGTCTCATCGGAAAGTACATACATTGCTTGTCACCCGCAACTTTCTCCCCTCCTCAGCATACCTCTCTTTTTTCAGCCATTGCCTCATGTCTCGTTTCATTTCACACCCTCTTTACCTCCTTATACCCCTTCCTAACCCTTCAATCTATATCTCCCATTCCCCTTCATTCCCCTCTCCTGTCTTCCTCCTTCCCCACCATCATCCCCAGCTCCTCGAGGGACCCGTCTGTCCGGTCCACCTCCCCCTCGTCAGGCGTCAGTGTCTGTCGGTAATAACGAGTTCGTGAGTCACAGGAAATAGTCTCCGAGGGGTTGTTAAGCAGAGGGGAGAGTCGCTCGAGTGATTCGGACGGTAATTGAGTTGTTAGGTCCTCGGCGCAAATTTATTCACCTGCGAACAACGGTTGGCACCCGTCGTTAGATTCCGCATCGATGTGTTGGAACTCTTCAATGAAGGTACGTAGACGCAGGGATCTTGCTGGAACTACCCATCCTTAGACACTCATGTACAATCCAGGACATTCATTCCAGGAAACGTTTTGCCACGAATGGTTTCTTCGGTCATAATGATTAGGATTGAAGAAGCCACTCATGGCGAAATGTTTAATTTAATAAATGTGGCGAACTATACGTGGATTAATACAATCCCTGGCGGTCGAAACGTTGTGTCAGTAAGTGCCGTAAACTGCATACCTGGAGGAGGTTACCTGGTTACCTGGAGGTTATTCCGGGGATCAACGCCCCCGCGGCCCGGTCCATGACCAGGCCTCCCGATGGATCAGGGCCTGATCAACTAGGCTGTTACTGCTGGCCGCACGCAGTCCGGCCATATTGTGTCTTATTTACATACCTGTCGGTATATTTTACCATAGATGTACATGTCCTGAGCTATGCTGTACACTTACCCCTCTCATTTACATTCTGATCGCTGTGTGACCCCTGTTAGTTTAGCGCTTCTCCATGAATAATATAGAATAATCTCAGTACTCGAAGTCCAAACTCCAGTCGAAGTCGCTGAAGAATATCGTATTACAACGCTAACATTACCTGTCATGGTAAAACGAGCAGCTGCTGGATAGGCATTTCGCCATCGAGGGTAGTCTCTTGATGTCGGCGAAGGGCTCTTGATCGAGGTCATGAGGGCTATTCTCCTCTTCCTTGGATCAACGTGGCGACAATGACACAAGTTGCAGAATGTGCTAGTGTCAGGACAACGTTTTGCACTGTGTAGAGCTATATCAAACCTGACTACCCATCATTCCTCATGAGCTGTATGACCACTATGGGTTTAGCGTCTCTCAATAATAATAATAATAATAATAATAATAATAATAATAATAATAATAATAATAATAATAATATGCAGGCATTCTTTATCATTCTAGTAGTGTAGAGACAAGCGTAGTCAAAAGATGAATTTTACTCATTTAGAGAAAAGGCATGTGTAATACTCTGATGCCTTTATTGTGAAGACGTCTCGCTAACCAGTGACTTATGTTTCCAATACAGAGAATAATCCTGGAGGCGTAAGAATACATTAAGAAGTAGTCTTCCAGCGGCTGTAGGATTATTTTCTGTATTGGATTGATAAAAGTTACTGGTTGGCAAAATGTCTCCACAATAAAGATCCCAAGTGTTGTGCATGTGATTTATTCAGCTACTCGTCGGCTTTGTAAGCCATCAGTCGGAACTCAAGTTCCCTCGCGCTAAAAGCTCATCACTTGTTTGAGTATAAGAGAGTGAGCTTCTGTGTCGGAGGTCATCAGACATCAACACTTTAGTAGCTAGGAACTAACTACGATCATCATCACCAGTTTAGTTTTTACCGTTTTTGTAACTAAAATGAGTTAGGCAGACCTTTTGAGCAAGACTCACTAACACACGTAAAATCTTCACGAACGTTCCTGTAAGATTTCCATCAACTCTTACCGGAAAAATATTTGCCAACATTTGTGGAACGTTTCAGAAAGAATAAACCCCAACATTTCTCATGAAACGTGTTACCAACGATATAGTTATGTGAAGAACCGGAGCTTCTAACATGGAAAAATGCAGCTACATATATAAGACTTATAAATGGACCAGCGAAACACATCAGCCATTGAGAGAATACGCTGCGGATGCTCATTATTTTGTTCTGCCAATCTTTTAGTTTTTTCTGCTAAATACCCGCAGAGTCAAAGAAAAGAAGCTTCTCATCTTGTTAATGATAACACAACATAATGAAGCCAGCATTATAGTAATTACACTGATACCCGAAGCTCCATCAACTCCCTGCGTAGTCGTAATTAAGAGCAATTAAATATTCGTGTTGTGAACCCGTGCCGAGGAAATTACTGAGGCCAAAGTGTAGGGTTACCCTAGTGAGGGGCTCCAGTCACGAAGCAACTGTTGACCCATTCGGGTTTAGAGCATGTATTTTTCAATATGGTAATTTTCAAGTCACGAAGTAACTGTTCGTGAAAGCAGGGTTGCCAGAATTGCCTCCTTTAAGGACAACCTGTCTTAGTTGAGACATGCTTGTCATGTCACTTCCAAATCAGAAAGGAAGTGTAAAACTATTTAATACACAAGTCATATTCATTTTACGAAAATTCCTCCAATTGAATTTAAAAACTACATATAACCTATACATCGAGAATAAGTATTCATACTTTCTCTACGGACATGTTTGTCATGTTTGTACTTAAATATTCTGTGTTTACAAACACGCAGTCATATTTTAGTCAAGAGCATCTGGGAACCCTGCGTGGAACAACACTGTGAATGTGTTGTCGTCAGCTGACATTTCAGCGACCCAGCCATTTTTTTACCGGGCTGGCTACATGTGGGGGCTAATTACTGTAGTTTGTCCCTTAATTTATGACTTAATTCTACTGCAGACAGGAGGGGAAGAAAAGCGACAGTTGTTGTTTATCCGCGTAAGCTACACATTATCGTAAGGGAGTATCCTGATTCCTGGTTGTATATTCCTGTTGGATGAAGGGAAAAACGAAACTTCGATTATTGTGTCAGTAATCGTTGTAGATTAAGACTTGTGGCTTCTTGAGTCATGACTTAATTCTCTGAATTTTGCTAGGGAGAACTGAGACATAAAACAAAGTGCAAGATATTGACTTAAAAAAAGTAATTGCATGTATTATTATGATCATATATTTTATTAAGGTAAGTAAAGTCTGAGAATTATGTGTGGTGCGCACGCGCGCGCTCACACATGCACACACACACACACACACACACACACACACACACCACAACACACATTATAATATAAATTATATATATATAATTATATATATATATATATATATATATATATATATATTATAAATAAACATATATATATATATATTTTTTTCAACAAACCGGCCGTATCCCACCAAGGCAGGGTGGCCCAAAAAGAAAAACAAAAGTTTCTCTTTTTAAATTTAGTAATTTATACAGGAGAAGGGGTTACTAGCCCCTTGCTCCTGGCATTTTAGTCGCCTCCTACAACACGCATAGCTTACGGAGGAAGAATTCTGTCCCACTTCCCCATGGAGATAAGAGGAAATAAACAAGAACAAGAACTAGTAAGAAAATAGAAGAAAACCCAGAGGGGTGTGTATATATATATGCTTGTCCATGTATGTGTAGTGTAACCTAAGTGTAAGTAGAAGTAGCAAGACGTACCTGAAACCTTGCATGTTTATGAGACAAAAAATGGACACCAGCAATCCTACCATCATGTAAAACAATTACAGGCTTTCGTTTTACACTCACTTGGCAGGACAGTAGTACCTCCCTGGGCGGCTGCTGTCTACCATCCTACTACCTAGGATATATATATATATATATATAATATATATATATATATAATATATTATATATATTATATATATATATATATATATATATATATATATATATATATATATATATATATATATATATATATATACAGAAAACACCTTGGACAACTTTTTCAAGTGAGAATTCTTTGATCTGAGAGGGACGTGGCCTCTTAGTGGCTGCATTCTCACTACTACCACTCTTCACCTCTCCTTCCGACAGTATTTAAGTCTCCGCACTGACAATTGATCTTCAGATAGTTCCTGACTATGGAACTGAACTTCTCCAGGCTGAGGGACTGACAACCTCAAATCTACAACTTCAAGGGTGATGGACTGATTACATCGTCTTCACATCTCTACTGTTCCTGCCTATTTTCTGTATTCGACTGAAGAAACCTACTGTGTAGGCGAAACGTTTCGGAATAAAGTTGCCTATGTGTCTTACCTACCAACCTGTCGGTATTGTATACCATTCTGTGGTGCAGACAGCACAATCCTCGTCTGGTATGACTCCAGGCTGCTCTGCCTATCTGTGGTTCCAGCTCGTATTCCTAACTGCAGACATCATGTCTCATGGTGCATACAAGACTGTCAGTGTCTGGGAGGACACCAGACTGTTCCGTCTGCTGTTATGTGGTTCATACATTACTGTACTTTTCTGGCAAGATACCAAGGTGCTTCGTGTGATGTTCTAAGGTTCGGAGAGCAGTATGATTTTATCAGTATTTTATTGGTAGGGTTACACAGTACCTGAGAAAGGTACAAACATTGGAACAAAATACCGGCAATGTGTTTGGTAAATGAACACAAGAGTAACTATTAAAATATTTATTACTGATACGCTTCGCTCTCCACGAGACTCGGTGTTCAGACCGACAAGCTTCGTCAGAAGCTTGTTGGAACACTACAGCAGGCCTACTGGCCCATACTAGGCAGGTTCTTCTCAAACCCAAACCCATTAACAAAACTATTTGCCCAACCTATTTTCAGACTCCCGTCTGACGAAGCCTGTCCACAGGCGAAACCTCTCAATAAAGTTCTTCTGTACATTAGTCATTCTTTCCTACACTTGTCGGCTCAGCGCCATTGGTCTCCAAAGGCTTGTTGTACGAGGCATTTATTTTGACAAATCGGATCCAGTTTAACTGACTTAATTGTAGAGCTCACCTGATACGTGGTTTCCGATGCAACAGAAGGAGCATTGACCAACATTTATGTCTTGATTCTGGGGTTTTAAAGCCTTCTTCGGTTATCTACAACCCCAATGCAATTCGAATCCTTTTTACTGCAAAAACAGTCAAAATCTCAAAAATTCTCACCTGGACATGAAGAAAGCAGGTGGGTTAAACTTTGATCTTAATTTCAAAACATAAACACACACACACACACACACAAACATTATATATATATATATATATATATTTTATATATATATATATATATATATATATATATATATATAATATATATATATATATACAGCATTCATAAATATAACTTTTTAATCTCTTGCAAGTCCATATATAAGGAGAAGTGGTGCTCCCTCTTCGGCCGCTGGGTCTCCGCACCAAGCTGACCACCACGTGTAAACAAGGGCAGCAACATGCTCTAACTATATGCACGAAGTGTTGTGGTAATGCCAGCTGTTCACGCTAACATCTATTGATCCAAATGTTGGTATGGTATTCCTTAGCGTGGTGTGCATGAGAGAGAGAGAGAGAGAGAGAGAGAGAGAGAGAGAGAGAGAGAGAGAGAGAGAGAGAGAGAGAGAGAGAGAGAGAGGGATAGGAGAAAGGGGAAGCATGAAAGGTGTGTCCAATCGACTATTTTTTTTTTTTTTGTTTTTTGCATAGTGGCGACCTAATACTTCACAACGCTCACCGTGGCGGAGTTTCCTCAGTAACACATTGTGTTTAGTTGGAATTATCCCTTAATTAGGCACCATGGGTAAATTATAGCATTGTAACATGTTCCTCTCTCGTTGATTACCTTTAAGAAGCACTTAGAATAATTACTCTTTTAAGCAATATCTTTGTGAAAATAT
>NC_069422.1:43157226-43177226 GCF_026875155.1 Cherax quadricarinatus
CTCGAATGTTGCCTTCGTAGGGAGGGAGTCGATGTGCCTCACCACGTCCTGCTCACACCGCCCTGCTCATACAACCCTGGACTCACTACACTGCTCACACCGCCCCGCTCATACAACCCTGGTCTTACCGCACTGCTCACACCGGCTTACACATCACTTCTCACACGATCCCGCTCACACCGATCTGCTCACGCCGTCCACACTGGTGGTGTAGATGGGAGGCAAGGTGGTCCACACCGCCCTGCCCACACCATCCTGCTGGCTGTGTCATGGGATGGGAGCCAAGGTAGTTACTCAACCTCAACTTTATTATGGTGCAAATCAGGAGAACCTTTCAGCAGATGAATACCGAGCCGTGAAGATAATACTCTATTCTTAGCCGGAAATTTACGAGTTTTGACGGGAGGAGACAAACGGCAAAACGTCCGACTTCAAAACTTCTGAGGAGGATAACATAGAAGCATCAGCCAAAAATGACCACTGATTTACGGTCTTTGTGTCGTACTCGCGTCTGACCAGAGAGCTGGGATTTAGGAGAGCGCTGTTCCCTGGCAGATAAAAGCACTGTTCCTCAAAATACTTTCCGGATGCCATTTCAAACTGGATCTTTCCGGGGTATGCAGTTCTTTTAATGGAGTTTCGATGTAGAGACCTCTTTTTTTTTTTTTATGGCGGTCACTATTTATGTTCTCTGGCCTCTCTCATTTTCTGCTTTCTCTGATAATCACCACATTGCAATCTGCAGAGACTCGGTTTTTCCTTTAATGGTAACTTAAGAACCGAATTGTTCCGAACAGAGCAATTCCAGGTGGGACGACTTGACGCTGAAGTGCTCTTAGGTATTCTTCCATTCTTCACAGACCTTATATTTTGTTCTTTAATATGTCTTTAAACTAGTATTAATTCGAGCAAGATCTCTAAAATAGGAACGTTAACTCTCATTAGTCTTTCACAGAATCTTGAAACTCTGATCCTCTGTTTATGGAGTTGTGTACTACTGCTACAACAAGGTGAAGAGATTAGACAAAATAGAGTGAAATTACAATTATTCGAAATCTATGAATATATATATATATATATATATATATATATATATATATATATATATATATATAAATATATATATATATATCATTCAAGGAGGAAGGTTACCTGGAGGTTATCCCGGGGATCAACGCCCCCGCGGCCCGGTCCATGACCAGGCCTCCCGATGGATCAGGGCCTGAGCAACTAGGCCGCACGCATTCCAACGTACGAGCCACAGCCCGGCTGATCCGGCACTGACTTTAGGTATCTGTCCAGCTCTCTCTTGAAGGCAGCCAGGGGTTTATTGGCAATTCCCCTAATGCTTGATGGGAGGCTGTTGAACAGTTTTGGGCCCCGGACACTTATGGTGTTTTCTCTTAGTGTACCAATGGCGCCCCTACTTTTTATTGGGGGCATTTTGCATCGCCTGCCCAGTCTGGGTATTCCCAGAAGCTGTTAAAAGGCTCTTTATCTACGGAAACGGAGCTATCCTTCCATTCCCCGGAGTCAATTTCATTACCCTCCACTACTTCCACTTCCCAGAGGTTCCGTGGTTCCCCGGAAATATAATAAATGATAATCAATCCATAATTATAAAACCACCCACATTACACTAACAGGTTGCGTTATCACATCTCAGGCATTTTAACCGCTGCTTCACTGATACAAGGTATCTCACTACTGAATTGCCTACAACATATAACCATATAACAAATATAACTTTGATTTCATTATTAATGCTTTATGAACAAAAATACATTCATTTGTATAACAAATTATTCAGTATTCATGGGTGTGTTTGTCGCACAAAAACAGTTCTATCGTCTTACTCATTGAACGATTTAGCCTTTGTTGTCCTGCCAAATAAAACCTTGTTTATCAACTTGTCTCTGTCTTCATATTTATCGGCATTACACCGTATCGTCCACCTGGAAATACCAAATCATTCAACAAAAGTTGTTAATATTTAAAGGCATTACTCACTACATATCTCAACCAGTGTTCATAAATTCTCGTGACATTATTGAAAACGATAATTCAGTACACAAAATAATAGCATAAACGTAAACCGAGAGGCAATTTTATTCGCGTAAAATAGCTAAATAATGCAGGAGAGTCAAAGTTTTGAGTATGTCCGGTAATGTCGCTGGAATAGTCTGCCGAGGAGCAGAGAGCCACTCAGCTTAAACTGTACAGGAGTTGGTGGCCACTACTGCTTCAGAACCTCGACTTCAGCAAGAAACCTCATTTACGTGACCTCAGGCAAGTCTAAGTTACCGTGTAAAAATATGATTATGCGAATAAACGGAGAGAGGGAGAGAGAGAGAGAGAGAGAGAGTGGAGAGAGAGAGAGAGAGAGAGAGAGAGAGAGAGAGAGAGAGAGAGGGAGAGAGGGAGAGAGAGGGAGGTATATGGAGGTATGGAGGTATGGGGATAGCCCGGCCGGGAGAGAGAGAGAGAGAGAGAGGGGGAGAAAGACTAGAAAAAGGAAGAGGGAAGAGAGGAAGAGGGGCAATAGAAGATTAATAGTGGCGAGAAATGGATTGAAAATCAATTGGAGATGGGAAATGTGTGGAGAGAGAAAGAAAGAAAAAATAAAGGGAGGGAGAAACGGAGTAGGAAGTTGATATGACGTTGACGGTTTAAGAGAATATAAATAAGACGAGGAAGGAAGAGAGATTTATATAATCCGACTTTAATTACGTAATTGTACATAGATTCGTGTTTAGGGACCATAATTCCCGACAATGGGTTGCTTTCGTGTTCATTATATAAATTCATCTTTAAAATCCACAATTTTCGGCTACTGGTTGAGTACTTGTCTTGTTATTTAAGACATAACTTATTTACTAAGCTAATGGCTGTAAGATACAGCCATAATAAATAATTAATGTATAGAAGTTTTTGACTAGATTCACACACCTATCATCGTTACTAAAAAGCTACGAAATACATACTGAAGTCTTGGTGCCAACAGAGAATGCAGCATTGAAATGGGACTTATCGTAACTGCATCTGCAGCTACTTACGATGTCTGTCTACCTACTGAACTTCAGTTTTTTTCCAGGTCGTTACATTTCCTAACCACCCTATGATAAAAAATATTTTCTAATGTCTTTCAGATACTATGTCAAACTTTTTTTTTTTTTTTTTTTTTTAGAGAGAAAATGTAATCGTTCCGCCCTTCTCTCTTCGTCTCTCTCCTGTTTACTCTCCACCGTATTTGTTACAAAACTTTGGTGGGTTCGCAAGACAGGAGTTTCCCTTTTGTGTGTACTCATTTGTTTCACTTCATTGACGTTGTGTTTTAGCTCCTGGCCCCTCTTCTTCAGTATTATCATCACTCATTATTGATTTTTGGCTTCCTAGTCGTATCATAACTCAAAAATTTGTGTATGGAGTTTTCTCCTCCACTTCCTCATCCAGTTTATTTCACTGCATTGATGCCCTAAAATTTAAAAAAAAAAAAAATTCCAAACTTCACTGTGCCTTATCTGCATTTTTAGCTACAGTCAACGTTTCGTTGTTCTTTATAATAATGTGTGTGTGTGTGTGTGTGTGTGTGTGTGTGTGTGTGTGTGTGTGTGTGTGTGTGTGTGTGTGTGTGTGTGTGTGTGTGTGTGTGTGTGTGTGTGTGTGTGTGTGTGTGTCTGTCTGTCTGTCTGTGTGTGTCTGTGTTGTCTCCACACCGTCAACTTCCTGGCATCTCCACTGGGACTGCTGCTCTCATTACGACAATTAGCAGCACTATCCGTCAGCCAGGCAAATTAGGTCGACGGAGATCTGGATAGCGGATTATCCAGCACCACGTCCGCTTGTTGGCTGTGAGTGCGGGCGGATGAAAGTGGTATGAAGAGAAGAGCTGAGGAGTTGGGATAGGGAGGGCGTTGCAAGAAGAGGGGTATGATAGGGAGGGTAGGGAAGACATTGTAGGGTGGGCAGAACGGGTATGGTTGGGTGGGAGTAGCAGGTAGGAAGGAGGGGAATGGCAGGGAGTTGACCGATGGGTGCGGTAGTGAGAGTGGAGCAGAGAGGGAGAGAGAAGGCCTGGAAGGAGAGAACGCGTGGCAGGGAGGGAAGGGAGGTAGGCCAAGGCAGGGAGGCAACGGAGGAGGGCTCATGGCAGAGTCGGAAAGAAGGGGATCCGACAGGGAGAGAAATGACGATAGACGTGGCAGAGAGAAAAAGGATGAGGAACACGGCAGGGAGGAGGGGGGTGTGACAGGGAGAGAAGGGACGAGAGGACACGGCAAGGAGAGAAAGAATAAGAGGAACGAGGCAGGGAGGACGGAGAGTGGCAGGGAGGAAGGGGAATGCCAGGCAGGGTATGAATTGTTAAGGCTGACAACAGGAATGTCTTCTCCCTTGACTGAATAGCAATATTGATACTAATATAATATTTAAACAACATTAGTCACATTTAAGTCACAGTGAAAAAATCCACTTGTAAAAACTTGTTCATTGCTACTCATATATATGAAATAATAATTATATTTAGACAAGCTAAGATTGAAAATATAATTTTAATTGCTTAAAATATGCAAGAAAAATACAGAACAGTATATAATTATATTTTTCTTAACTGAGTTGCTTTTGTGGTTGAAGTTTAAACACGACAGAGCATAAAGCCGCTCCTAAAAAAGATCTTTTGTTTACCTTTATCAAAACAAGACTTTTAAACGTCAAGGGTTTTGGTTCTGTTATTATACCGAAGCTGTTGCGCTATTTTAAGATTTTGTTATTTTAATCAGTTTTTTCCAAGCTCTTTCTGTTATTATCATTGTTAATATTCGTGTGGAAATATTTACATGAGTTTGTTGCAGTTTTACTCGCGTGTGTGAATGTACACAAGCGTATGTAAGTACACACATGCATATGTAACTTTCAAAATGAGAGATGCCAAGCCCATGATGATCCTTTTCAAATCACTTGTTCTCTCTAGGCTGGAATACTGCTGTACATTAACATCTCCATTCAAAGCAGGTGAAATCGCAGATCTAGAGAGTGTACAGAGATCCTTTACTGCACGTATAAGTTCTGTCAAGCACCTTAACTACTGGGAACGCTTGGAAGCACTTGACTTGTACTCGTTGGAACGCAGGAGGGAGAGATATATCATAATCTACACTTGGAAAATCTTGGAAGGAATGGTCCCAAATCTGCACACAGAAATCACTCCCTACAAAAGTAAAAGACTGGGCAGGAGATGCAAAATGCCCCCAATAAAAAGTAGGGGCGCCATTGGTACACTAAGGGAAAACACCATAAGTGTCCGGGGCCCAAAACTGTTCAACAGCCTCCCATCAAGCATTAGGGGAATTGCCAATAAACCCCTGGCTGCCTTCAAGAGAGAGCTGGACAGATACCTAACGTCAGTGCCGGATCAGCCGGGCTGTGGCTCGTACGTTGGACTGCGTGCGGCCAGCAGTAACAGCCTAGTTGATCAGGCCCTGATCCATCGGGAGGCCTGGTCATGGACCGGGCCGCGGGGGCGATGATCCCCGGAATAACCTCCAGGTAACCTCCAGGTAAGTACACACAAGCGTATGGATGTACACACAAGCGTATGTAAGTACACACAAGCGTATGTAAGTACACACAAGCGTATATAAGTACACACAAGCGTATGTAAGTACATAAAAGCGTATGTAAGTACACACAAGCGTATGTAAGTACACACAAGCGTATGTAAGTACACACAAGCGTATGTAAGCACACACAAGTGTATGTAAGTACACACAAGCGTACGTAAGTACACACAAGCGTATGTAAGTACACACAAGCGTATGTAAGTACACACAAGCGTATGTAAGTACACACAAGCGTATGGATGTACACATTAATACCTTTCATAAGCTCTACATTTTCCCTCAAATCCGTCGCTCATCTGATTAATACAGTCAGCTGAAACCAGCTCTTTTCCTCCTTCGAAAGCTTCTGGTCAATTGCCCTTTCATTTTAAGCTCGCCAAGTTCATCTCCTCTCATAGATCACCGCCCTTTACTCACCACCATTACCCATACCCTTAGACCTCCCATCTCCACCATTCATTGGACCTACACCCCTCCCCACTGCCATTCTTTTCTCACCTATTATCCAGCCCCTACCACCTGCCAGGACAGTCCTACCAATTCCTATTACCACCATGACCAGTGGTTTCCAGTCCCACAACTCTCTTACCCACCAAGTTCTTCCCTAAGCTCGCTGTCACCCATTCTCACGTCCATCCCAACACCCATCCCATGACTCTTCTCACCCCCCCATCCGTGTAGCGCCTCACAAGACGTCCCATTACAGCTGCTTCCTCATACCTTATCTTTATCAACTTTATCCTTACACTTTCCATAATTGTGTCATCACAGACAAACACATCCTAGCCCGTCCTTCACACCACCCGATCAAAAACCAGAAGATGTCCCTAATATATATATATATATATATATATTTATATATATATATATATATATTATATATATATATATATATATATATATATATATATATATATATATATATATATATATATATAAATTTTGTCGGAGGTGAAGGAATCCTTCAACGAGGTTAGTAAAATATTGCTCAGAGGTAGACGGAGGATCACTGGTGAGTGACTCATCCAGGGAATGGTAGCGACATTCTTGGTAAGTGGATGCGAGGGCCCAACTGTCTGCTAACACCGCAGCTTGTCTACTGCCTGCTGCCGACCTGCTCCCATTTTGCCTATTGTCACTTGGTCTAGCCCCATTGTTCTCTACTTCCATTTCGTCTACTTCGATTGGTTTTACTCTGGAATTATACCTGGAGAGGGTTTCGATGGTCAGCGCCCCCGCAACTCGGTCTGAGACCAGGCCTCGTGGTGAGCCTCGTGGTGGCTACTATTCTCACTTGGTTTTCATCCATTTCGAGTATTATGTTTGATTTCCTAAAGACAGGTTAGGTTGGGAATGCCCTATGTTAATCTAGGAGCCTAAGTTCTGTTAATTAACTCACCTAGGATAATCTAATTGATTACTTTAGGTGAGGTCATGTTAATTTAGAAGAGGTAACTGAATGTCAGTTACCAGTTAGCGTCTCTGAGGCAGCAGGGAGTCTTACCCTTGCCTTCTGAAAACTTAAGTCTGCATTTTTCATGAACATGTTCGTATATAACACATTAGAGAATCTATAAAAAAGATCGAGAACGAACACATACAGTAGGCCTACGAGCTGTACCAAAATTGTGTAGTGTCAATAATATTTTATTCTTGATGCTAAATTAAGCTGTGAGCACGCAAGATAACGGAAAGTCAATGATTGAAGCATAATAATAAATAATATAAATTTATTAATTAATACAGTATAAAATTGCAAATTTTATTCCATTATTTCACTTACAGAGGTCACCGCTCCCTCAGTCCGGTCCCACACCAGGCCTTTTGGTTGCTGGCCTGATTGATCAATGTATTAGTGGCCCCCACCCATAGTCCAACTGATCAAGAGCTATTTTGAGAAATCTGTCGAGTTCCCTTTAGAAGACAACTGGGAACTTGTTGGTAATCCCACTGATGCCAGAAGGGAAGGTGTTGAAGAGTCGTAGTCTTTGAACATTAAATGAGTTCTGTCTCAGTGTACTCATCGCTTCCCTGCTTTTCACTGGAATTATTCTCCACCGTCTGCCAAGTCTCTTGTGTTCATAAGTAGTATTTTCGGTGCTCAGGTTTGAGACCAATCTCTCATGTATCTTCTAGGTATAAATTATGTTGTATATTTCTCGCCTACGTTCTCAGGAGTACAGTTCAAAGAGCTGCAGGCGATCCCAGTAATTTAGTTGCAAGAGTGAATACGAGTTGTGAAGGTTCTCTGTATATTTTCCAGTTCAGCATTTTCTTCTGCCTTGAAGGGGACGTTAGTACATAGCAAAATTCTAGCCAAGAGAGAACGAGTGATATGAAAAGTATCATCATTGGCTTGACATCTCTTATTTTGAAGGTTCTACCGGATCACAATGATATGGCCTTGGATGCACTGGAAGAAAATCAGAATGCAGATGTAATATACACAGACTTTGCAAAACCATTTGACAAATGCGATCATGGGCCTGGTCTCAGACCGGGCCGCGGGGGCGTTGACCCCCGGAACTCTCTCCAGGAACTCTCTCCAGGTAATGGCGTAATAGCCCATAAAATACGTGCTAAAGGAATAACTGGGAAAGTGGGAAGATGGATCTTCAACTTCCTAACAAATCGAACACAAAGAGTAGTGGTCAACAGAGTTAAATCGGAGGCTGCCATAGTGAAGAGCTCTGTTCCACAAGGCACAGTACTCACCCCCATCTTATTCCTCATCCTCATACCAGACATAGACAGAGATATACATCACAGCACCGTATCATCCTTTGCGGATGATACTAGGATCTGCATGAGGCTGTCATCTGCTGAGGACGCGGTTAACCTCCAAGAAGATATAAACAAAGTTTTCCAGTGGGCAACGGTAAACAATTTGATGTTCAATGAGGACAAATTCCAACTACTCCGTTACGGAAAACTGGAGGAGATAATAACTAGAACAGAGTATACTACAGACTCTGGCCATACAATAGAGCGGAAAAATAATGTAAGGGACCTGGGAGTAGTAATGTCTGAGGATCTCACTTTCAAGGATCACAAAAGTGCCACGATCGCACGTGCAAAGAAAATGATAGGATGATAATGAGAACGTTTCAAACGAGAGATGCCAAGCCAGTGATGATCCTTTTCAAATCACTTGTTCTCTCTAGGCTGGAATACTGCTGTACATTAACATCTCCATACAAAGCAGGTGGAATCGCAGATCTAGAGAGTGTACAGAGATCCTTTACTGCACGTATAAGTTCTGTCAAGCACCTTAACTACTGGGAACGCTTGGAAGCACTTGACTTGTACTCGTTGGAACGCAGGAGGGAGAGATATATCATAATCTACACTTGGAAAATCCTGGAAGGAATGGTCCCAAATCTGCACACAGAAATCACTCCCTACGAAAGTAAAAGACTGGACAGGCGATGCAAAATGCCTCCAATAAAAAGTAGGGGCGCCATTGGTACACTAAGGGAAAACACCATAAGTGTCCGGGGCCCAAAACTGTTCAACAGCCTCCTATCAAGCATTAGGGGAATTGCCAATAAACCTCTGGCTGCCTTCAAGAGAGAGATGGACAGATACCTAAAGTCAGTGCCGGATCAGCCGGGCTGTGGCTCGTACGTTGGACTGCGTGCGGCCAGCAGTAACAGCCTAGTTGATCAGGCCCTGATCCATCGGGAGGCCTGGTCATGGACCGGGCCGCGGGGGCGTTGATCCCCGGAATAACCTCCAGGTAACCAGGTAATCAAGTATTATTTTCCAGCAGTTAAGAAAATAACATTGTGCTCCTTAAACGTGAGATTTTCTGACATCATAACTTCTAGGTTTCTTGCATTTGACTTACGTTCTATTGAGTGGTTTGAGTTTGTCTTGTACTCAGATCTTGGTTTTCTTTCCTCTCTTTTCCTCAGTGACGTAGTAACTGAAATCTGTCTTCATTGAACATCGTATTGTTGTCAGTGATCCACAGAATCATTAATGGAAAATAGAAACTAGACATTTCACAGTCGGATGTAAATATACTCGAGTCCACGCCGGGTTACATCCTCCCTTAGAGTAAACCACGTAAAAGACTTCTTAGTGAAAATAGTAAATGCTACTTTGTTTATAGTGAAGAACTGAGAACATAAGAATGACACTCCAACACAATCACGTTAGTGTCAGCATCGCAGGGATATATGACACACGTTGGCTGGATGGAAATGAATGGCGCCACTAAATTATGAAAGTGAGGTAGATGACGCACGAGGATGCAAAAAAAAAAAAAATAATAATAATAATAAATAATGTTAAATCTCAACCTCAATGGTTGAGATTTAACATTATTTAGATGATATTCTATCATCGTGTTTAGATGATATTCTATCATTGTGTAATCTTTCCTAACGTCGTCTGAGAAAAATTTTTACTTAAGGATTTACAACATGTGTTATTAAAAACAAGGATATGATTCTGCTAAGTTTGGTGTAAGGAAAGAACGTTATCCATCGTTTTACCTTAGCCGGTTGCCAGTCCAGATCGTAGCCAGCCGTATTTATGCTGTTTAATCCTCACACCCACTTCATTGTTAAGTTTGACCAATAGAAAACTCAAGATCTCAGGTTATACGTACTTGTGCTAGGTTCCTCGTTAATTAATCTGTATTTAATCCTCGCAAGTATCGAGGTTATTGTACTTATCGTGTAAGGTTAATTAACTACATCATTCTTAATCTTGCTTTCTGTTAACCTTGTCTGCTAGTTCTAGGCGAATTAAATGTTCTTGTATGTGTTCCCCAGTGGACAGTTTCGTGTACGTAAATCCTACACGAACGAAACGTTGATATGCTATGTATACTTTTTCGTGCACACGTTAGTGCCACAAAGGAGGATATACCCACTAATTTAACACGAAAAAATTCGTATATGAGAGGAAATATGTATACACGTATGTCAAGCAACTCACGCTATGCAACACCAACCCACGCTATGCAACACCAACTCACGCTATGCAACACCAACTCACGCTATGCAACACCAACTCACGCTATGCAACACCAACTCACGCTATGCAACACCAACTCACGCTATGCAACACCAACTCACGCTATGCAACACCAACTCACACTATGCAACACCAACTCACGCTATGCAACACCAACCCACGCTATGCAACACCAACCCACGCTATGCAACACCAACTCACGCTATGCAACACCAACTCACGCTATGCAACACCAACTCACGCTATGCAACACCAACTCACACTATGCAACACCAACTCACGCTATGCAACACCAACCCACGCTATGCAACACCAACTCACACTATGCAACACCAACTCACGCTATGCAACACCAACTCACACTATGCAACACCAACTCACGCTATGCAACACCAACTCACGCTATGCAACACCAACCCACGCTATGCAACACCAACTCACGCTATGCAACACCAACTCACGCTATCCAACACCAACTCACGCTATGCAACACCAACTCACACTATGCAACACCAACTCACGCTATGCAACACCAACCCACGCTATGCAACACCAACTCACGCTATGCAACACCAACTCACGCTATGCAACACCAACTCACGCTATGCAACACCAACCCACGCTATGCAACACCAACCCACGCTATGCAACACCAACTCACACTATGCAACACCAACCCACGCTATGCAACACCAACTCACGCTATGCAACACCAACTCACGCTATACAACACCAACTCACGCTATGCAACACCAACTCACACTATGCAACACCAACTCACGCTATGCAACACCAACCCACGCTATGCAACACCAACTCACGCTATGCAACACCAACTCACGCTATCCAACACCAACTCACGCTATGCAACACCAACTCACACTATGCAACACCAACTCACGCTATGCAACACCAACCCACGCTATGCAACACCAACTCACGCTATGCAACACCAACTCACGCTATCCAACACCAACTCACGCTATGCAACACCAACCCACGCTATGCAACACCAACTCACGCTATGCAACACCAACTCACGCCTATGCAACACCAACTCACGCTATGCAACACCAACTCACGCTATGCAACACCAACCCACGCTATGCACACCAACTCACGCTATGCAACACCAACTCACGCTATGCAACACCAACTCACGCTATGCAACCCCAACCCACGCTATGCAACACCAACTCACGCTATGCAACACCAACTCACGCTATGCAACACCAACTCACGCTATGCAACACCAACCCACGCTATGCAACACCAACTCACGCTATGCAACACCAACTCACGCTATGCAACACCAACTCACGCTATGCAACACCAACCCACGCTATGCAACACCAACTCACGCTATGCAACACCAACTCACGCTATGCAACACCAACTCACGCTATGCAACACCAACTCACGCTATGCAACACCAACCCACGCTATGCAACACCAACTCACGCTATGCAACACCAACTCACACTATGCAACACCAACTCACGCTATGCAACACCAACCCACGCTATGCAACACCAACTCACGCTATGCAACACCAACTCACGCTATGCAACACCAACTCACGCTATGCAACACCAACTCACGCTATGCAACACCAACTCACGCTATGCAACACCAACTCACGCTATGCAACACCAACTCACGCTATGCAACACCAACTCACGCTATGCAACACCAACTCACGCTATGCAACACCAACTCACGCTATGCAACACCAACTCACGCTATGCAACACCAACTCACGCTATGCAACACCAACCCACGCTATGCAACACCAACCCACGCTATGCAACACCAACCACGCTATGCAACACCAACCCACGCTATGCAACACCAACTCACGCTATGCAACACCAACCCACGCTATGCAACACCAACCCACGCTATGCAACACCAACTCACGCTATGCAACACCAACCCACGCTATGCAACACCAACCCACGCTATGCAACACCAACTCACGCTATGCAACACCAACTCACGCTATGCAACACCAACCCACGCTATGCAACACCAACCCACGCTATGCAACACCAACCCAAGCTATGCAACACCAACTCACGCTATGCAACACCAACCCACGCTATGCAACACCAACCCACGCTATGCAACACCAACCCACGCTATGCAACACCAACCCACGCTATGCAACACCAACTCACGCTTAGCACACCAACCCACGCTATGCAACACCAACTCACGCTATGCAACACCAACCCACGCTATGCAACACCAACCCACACTATACAACACCAACTCACGCTTAGCACACCAATCAACGCTATGCAACACAAACACACGCTATGCACTGACATGTGGGAATACCATGCAATGACAGGTAGAACGCCATGCAATGACAGGTGGTACACCATGCAATGACAGGTGAGAACACCATGCAATGACAGGTGAGAACACCATGCAATGACAGGTGGAGCACCATACAATGACAGGTGGAATTCCATACAGTGACAGGTGGTACACCATACAATGACAGGTGGAACACCATGCAATGACAGGTAGAACGCCATGCAATGACAGGTGGTACACCATGCAATGACAGGTGAGAACGCCATGCAATGACAGGTGAGAACACCATGCAATGACAGGTGAGAACACCATGCAATGACAGGTGGAGCACCATACAATGACAGGTGGAATTCCATACAGTGACAGGTGGTACACCATACAATGACAGGTGGAACACCATGCAATGACAGGTGGTGCACCATGCAATGGCAGGTGGTACACCATGCAATGACAGGTGGTACACCATGCAATGACAGGTGGTACACCATGCAAAGACAGGTGGAACATCATGCAATGGCAGGTGGAACACTATGCAATGACAGGTGGAACACCATGCAATGACAGGTAGTACACCATACAATGAAATGTGGAGCACCATACAATGACAGATGGAATACTATGCAATGACAGGAGGAACACCATGCAATGACATGTGGAACACCATGCAATGACAGGTGGAACACCATACGACAGGTGGTACACCATACAATGACAGGTGGAGCAACATACATTGACAGGTGGTACACCATACAATGACATGTGGAACACCATGCAATGACAGGTGGGAACACCATGCAATGGCAGGTGGTACACCATGCAATGACAGGTGGGACACCATGCAATGACAAGTGGTACACCATGCAGTGACAGGTTGAACACCATACAGTGACAGGTGGAACACCATACAATGACAGGTGGAACACCATACAATGACAGGTGGTGCACCATACAATGACAGGTGGAGCACCATGCAATGACAGGTGAAACGCCATGCCATGACAGGTGAAACACCATGCAATGACAGGTGGTGCACCATGCAATGACAGATGGAACACCATACAATAACAGGTGGAACACCATGCAATGACAAGTGAAACACTATGCAATGACAGGTGAGACACCATGCAATGACAGGTGGTGCACCATACAATGACAGGTGGAACACCATACAATGACAGGTGGAACACCATGCAATGACAGGTGCTGCACCATGCAATGACAGGTGGAACACCATACAATGACGAGTGGAACACCATACAATGAAAGGTGGAAAACCATGCAATGACAGGTGAAACACCATGCAATGACAGGTGGTGCACCATGCAATGACAGGTGAAACACCATGCAATGACAGGTGGTGCACCATGCAATGACAGGTGGAACACCATACAATAACAGGTGGAACACCATGCAATGACAGGAGAAACACCATACAATGAGAGATGGTACACCATGCAATGACAGGTGGAAACACCATGCAATGACAGGTGAAACACCATGCAATGACAGGTGGTGCACCATGCAATGACAGGTGGAACACCATACAATGACAGGTGGAACACCATGCAATGACAGGTGAAACACCATGCAATGACAGGTGAAACACCATACAATGAAAGGTGGTACACCATGCAATGACAGGTGGAACACCATGCAATGACAGGTGGAACACCATACAATGAAAGGTGGTACACCATGCAATGACAGGTGGAACACCATGCAATTACAGGTGGAACACCATGCAATGACAGGTGAAACACCATACAATGAAAGGTGATACACCATGCAATGACAGGTGGTGCACCATGCAATGACAGGTGGTGCAGACAGCGCAACATAATGTTGCTTGGAATGACACATTATGACAGCCAAAACATTATTAGTAATTAAAAAGGAACGTTAACGCAGCAGTAACTTATTAACAAAAACAAAAACAACGTTTCGCTCAGCGAGAGTTTTATTGTCTTCTTTATGCTTGCTTGCTATGCGTGTCTTGCTGTGCGTGTCTTGCTGTGCGTGTCTTGCTGTGCGTGTCTTGCTTTACGGTTCTTAGATTTACTGCCACAGACATCATACTCATCTTTCACAGAAAATCAGGCATATTTTTTTCATAAGAAAAGAGTTTTGCTCAAGCGGGAAACTTTACAATTACTTGGTAACGCTTACCACTTGACCGATAGGCATAATACTAGAGGCTCCTGTCTTGTTCACCCACCTGGCAACGATGTCTGGCATGCTCCCATGTCCTCTGTACTCTCCCGAGGGTTTCCTTCTGGCTTAGGTTGCAAGGGTATTTACTGCTCCTTCAAGATGAGTGAGTATTTACTATGTGTAGACAGCAAGGTAGATGTTATACGGGTTCAAGGTTGGTCTACTTCTTTTGGCTCATTAACGAAAACAAACGTACGGATCCGCAAGTATAAGAAAAATCAAGTCCAGGAGCAAATACGAGTATGTGAGGTTGTGAATAAATCTAACACTTTGTGTGGAAATTGAAGAAGGGTGAATGTAAATAGATAACAAGAAGGAAAATATTGATCTGAATAAGAGATGGAGAAGGCGGAGAGAGAGAGAGGAAGGAGAGGGAGGAATGGAGTGGAGATGATGAGATGGAGGGCGGGAGCAGGTGGGGAGGGGTGGCAGTAATAAGCCCAGCCTACTGAGTCTTCGGGGACATTTGGCTACAGAGGGGTGTCCATCAGACGAATTAGTATAGAACTTGTATTAGCATGTGTGTGTGTTAGCATGTGTGTGTTAGCATGTGTGTGTGTTAGCATGTGTATGTGTGCTATTGTGTGGGGTGTGTTTGTGGGGTGTGTGTGTGTGTGTGTGTGGGGTTTGTTTTGTGTGTGTGTGTGTGTGTTGTGTGTGTGTGTGTGTGAAACGCACCTAGTTGTACTCACCTAGTTGAGGTTGCGGGGGCTCGAGTCCGAGCTCCGGGCCCCGCCTCTTCACTGATCGCTACTAGGTCACTTCCCTGACCCGGAGCTTTATCATACCTCTGTTTTTAAAGCTATGTATTGGATCCTGCCTGTGTGTGTGTGTGTGTGTATGTGTGTGTGTGTGTTGTGTGTGTTGGTTGTGTGTTGTGTGTGTGTGTGTGTGTGTGTGTGTGTGTGTGTGTGTGTGTGTGTCTGTGTCTGTCTTGTGTTTTCTTTCTGCTTGTGCTCGTGTGTCGTCAGCATCCCTTGTCTACTCACACTTGTTGCGGACTTTCCAATGTTATTTAAATATAACATACATAGTGCTACATATAAGTATAACGTCGCTGCTGAAGCCATGACATTACGAAACGGAATAATATTTTCCACTGAGGGAAAACTGAAGTGATAAATCACGAATTAATGAATTACCAAGAAAAAGTTCCACTGGCTCGATTTATCTTATCGGAATTTTTAGTAGGTTAAATTTTAAATCAGTATGAATCAGTCATTGCCGAATGAAGGCTCGATCCTCCGACTGCTAACCATATTAAACACACACACACCATTCTCACAGCCAGGCTTCCTTCATCTGAAAATTCAATAATGTACCAGGACTGAAAAATGGCACCGCTTGACCTCCATAAGACAAATGTAATCAGAGCGATCAGCTAAGCATCACTGGGCTAAAATTATCTTTTATCTCACAGACTTCTTCCCATTTCTGTTAATGTAATTGCGAAGAGAAGACGAACAGATTGGGAGACCCGAGCAGGACTGAGCCATGGAGATGATTGTCGGGCAGGCAGGGATACGCTGTTGGTCGGCCGACCAGTCTCTGCTCAGGCAGACTGGATCCAGGTGGAGTACAGCTGACAGTAGTGGAGAGAACACAAGCTGTAGAACACGCTGGTACTGGGACTTGATGAAGCTCTACAAAGAACAAAACGTCCCAGTAAACAATAGTCTATTAGCGTATTTTTCTTTGCTGTTGTCAACCGTAGGTTACTGGGATCCATTTCCTGTACGTTATCTGAACTCATGTGATGTACGTAACTCGAATCCATCTCTTGTACTCTCTTTGAGTCATTCTAGCTCACTAACCCCAAGATTTGTAATCTGTCGTTCGTATTATTTTACTTCACATTCCTCTGTCTGTCTGACTCAAGAAATCGTAATGACACGATTGCAAACAAACCATACCCCCGGCCGGGATTGAACCCGCGGTCATAGAGTCTCAAAACTCCAGCCCGTCGCGTTAGCCACTAGACCAGCTAGCCACAATAAGATTCATCCAACTAGGTATAAAAACTTGCATTTGTGGTCACAGTGGTGCCTGTGCTAACCTTCCTATGGTGTAGAAATGTACCTAGTTGGATGAATCTTATTGTGGCTAGCTGATCTAGTGGCTAACGCGACGGGCTGGAGTTTTGAGACTCTATGACCGCGGGTTCAATCCCGGCCGGGGGTATGGTCTGTCTGTCTGTCCCTCTCTCTCTCTCTCTCTCTTTCTCTCTCTCGTTTCTTTCCCCGTCGGGAACTCAATTAATCCTTCAGGTTAATTAATTTTGTTCTTCAGCAGTCTTTCTTGTCTGCTCCGATTCGTATCCTGGCGGAGAGACTGTTGTTTGAACTGCACTGTTTCCACCACTCTCTATCCACTGTTTCCACCACTCCCTATCTACTGTTTCCACCACTCCCTATTCCCTGTTTCCATCACTCCCTATCTACTGCTTTCACCACTCCCTATCCCCTGTTTCCACTACTCCCTATCCCCTGTTTCCGCCACTCCCTATTCACTGTTTCCACCACTCCCTATCCCCTGTTTCCGCCACTCCCTTTTTCACTGTTTTTCCACCACTCCCTATCCCCTGTTTCCGCCACTCCCTATTCACTGTTTCCACCACTCCCTATCTACTGCTTCCAGCACTCCCTATCCACTGTTACCACCACTCCCTATCCACCGTTTTCACCACTCCCTATCCCCGTTTCACCATTCCCTATCCACTGTTTTCAACCTTCGTTATCCACTGTTGCCATCACTCCCTATCCACCGTTTTCACCACTCCCTATCCACTGTTTTCACCATTCCTTATCCACTGTTTCCACCACTCTCTATCCACTGATTTCCACTACTCCCTATCCACTGATTTTCACCACTCCCCATCCACTGATTTCCACCATTCTATATCCACTGTTTCCATTACTTTCCATTCACTGGTTTCCAACACTCCCTATCCAGGAAATTTAACACCTAAGTGGCGTGACAGGCCTCTGCGAATCTAAGCACTAGACTGTAACCTGTCCTCGTAACACGTCGTTCTTTTTCCAACGCATTTTTGTTCGTCTGCCTTTCCACGATCTATATCGCTTTTCCTCATTAATTACTCATTCTACTTTTTGTTTGATTATTTTACCACCAATAAGGCTTAAATTTATGCAGTTTATCAACCAATAATTGAATTATACAAACAGTGATACGAGTAATGGCACTGACGTACTTACATACGATACATCTAGGTGTTTAAATCGCTGAAATCTAAACGTTTCTTATATATGATGCGAGGACAGGCCCCAGTCGCCCTTCTCTTGACTAAATGAAGTTGTAGGGCTTGAGTTATGTGAAGTGAGCAGTCAAGTGACAAACACCGCTAATGACCGCGTCCTGAGCCGCACACCGCATTCAGACCTCACGTCTCCTCCAGCCCCGCCGTCCAGGCAGATAACTAGTTCCAGTTGTCGTTCAATTTAAGTATCGTAAAAATAAAGTCTAGTTACTTTAGGCACGATAGTATGTTAAACTGCTTAATAACAGAGCTGTGATTTACAATTGTAAATGTGGAGCCGCGTATTTTTAGCTAACGAGATACTCATTTGAAAGTTGCGAATAATAAGGTAACAGATATCGACTCCAGCTTGGTTTCACATTTCGCGTCAGAACCGCGACCCTCAGCTATAGACACGTAAGGTGGCGCGAAAAATGGCTCGCGCCACAATGGAGTTATACCAGAAGATTATGTCCTTTTGAAGGCCCGGGCTTAGGCTAGGCCTCGCTAACACAACCTTACTCTGGTCGCCCAGTGAGGCAGTCGCTGATATTTAGAGGGTTCCTAAGCAGGAATATAACATCACTTTTAAAATACACCGTACAGGAGACCTGCAGATCTCACATCAGAGGTGTTTGAGAACGCTGAGAGCAGCGAGGCCAGAGGGAAGGAGGTGGAAATGGTCGACTCTTGTGTTGTGAGCAGACGGAGTGGGAGCTTTTGTTCGCTGGAAGGCTCGTCGAGGTGTGAATAATCATGTAACTAACACCAATTTTCTGGGCACTCACCCTAGCCAGCGTAGCTAAGTGTCATGGAAGATTGGTTTCACGAAGCGATGTGAGAAAAAATATTATGGCTTTTGAAGTAAAGTTAAGCCAGCCTCTTAGTCAAAATAAATCACCTGTATTACAGAATAAAAGATGCAGATCATTATGAATAAATTCTAGGTTTAAATGGGATAAACCCATCAGATTCGAGTATACCTGAGACGCATCGAAGTGAACTAGGAATACAAAGCTGAATATGGGAATGTTGGTTATATTCTAATTACGTTGTTGCGTTTCGCTAATAATTAATGTGTGAGATTTACAGAGAGGCGAGTAGAGGGGCTATGTGTGTGTGTGTGTGTGTGTGTGGTGTGTGTGTGTGTGTGTGTGTGTGTGTGTGTGTGTGTGTGTGTGTGTGGTGTGTGTGTGTGTGTATACTCACCTATATGTAGTTGCAGGGGTCGATTCACAGCTCCTGGCCCCGCCTCTTCGCTGGTCCTGCAGGGACTTTATCAATTTCGAGAACTGATAGTCTCTAGTTCCTGGAAACATCTTCTCAATAAAATTCAGTAAACAATATCTTGTGTCTTATTAACATACTTATCGATATATAATGCAGTCAGTATCGTGAAAGATACTTGAAAATTATGTGTACGTTTTTCAAAAGTAGGAAGACAAAGAAGCGAATTAGAAAACAAGCTTAAAGTGACAAAGTCTCTGTGCGTTGAGCTTCCTGGAGACTTGATAGAGCTCTACATCGACATCTTTACCTTTTGGTATACTTTTGAGATTGGAGAGTTTTTCTGAACCCGGAGCCCGACACTGGGTCATACA
>NC_069422.1:43179726-43257226 GCF_026875155.1 Cherax quadricarinatus
AAATGGGTACCTGGGTGTTAGTTGACTGGTGTGGGTCGCATCCTGGGACAAAACTGACCTAATTTGCCCGAAATGCTCTGTATAACAAGCGGCTTTCAATATAGTAGTATGTCATTGATGTCAGCTAGGCCTGTATGCCATGCACATGTACTTGTAGAAATAAAGATATTATTAATATTATTATTATTTATCCACAATAGTTAGGTTTAGTTATTTTTTTCTTTATAGTGCATTCACCCTTGTTCGATTGTGAATCACGGCACTTTCTTGAGCTTCCGTACGTGCTTAGCGAGGAATAGGTTCGCTGCTAGTAGTGCATGAGCTAATAATAATAACAGCAGCAACAACAACAACAATAATAATAATAATAATAATAATAATAATAATAATAATAATAATAATAATAATAATAATAATAATAATAATAATAACATCTATATTTCTACAAGTACATATACAAAGCATACAGGTCTAGGTGACATCAATGCATACTACTGTATAGAAAACAGCTTAACTTGCAGAGCATTCCGGGTAAATTAGGTCAATTTTGTCCCAGGATACGACCCACACCAGTCGACTAACACCCAGGTACCCATTTTGCTGATGGGTGAACAGGGACGGCAGGTGTTTTATGGAAACACGTCCTAATATTTTCCAGCCTCAGTGTGTGAGCTGAGTGCGCTACACATCGAGCGACTTCATACGTTGTTGATGCGTGTTTGATGCGTAGTTTGATGCGCATGTATAATGTTCTATAGTGTTTTTTGTTAAGGCCTCAACAAGAAGTTATTATTCGTCAATCTTGCATATGTTGCCAATGTGACGTGATTAATGTGAACCTCAGGCGAGAGAATCCATGTGATATTCACCTTCTTAGATTTTTTCCTTGTCTGATATTTGAAGCTCCTTCTCTTCCAGATTACATATAGTCTGTTGCAGGTTATCCGTTCCCTTTTCAAACTGTCACGATCGTGTGTTTGTTGGGGCCAACACCAATAGCCACTTATTTGACCATTTTGCAACCTGTTTGTCCTCATGTAAACTATCCTTATGCGTCTCCGATCGAATTATTTTTACGTCATCTAAAATTAAAAGATACATTAAGAGCTAATCTTCTCTGGTAGGTCGTCTGCCTACATCGTGAATAGTGTGGGTGGCAAGACTGAGTCTTGAGGGACTCTGCTCATCACCCAGATAGTTCCTTCCGTACAGTCTCTTTCTGTTCCTCAGGTATTCTTTGACTCACTGAGGATCTTATTCATTATCCTCTGTTGAACAAGACGAAGAGAAAGGCAAGTTAATACTACTTATTTCCGTTGGAGTCCTTAAGGCTTTTTCCAGGGAAGCGATCCAGAATAAATAGGTAACTCCTGGGTCCTGACAATAGTAGTGAAGAAAATGTACGACTGAAGAAACGTCTTTTATTGAGAACAGCGTTTCGACCTGAAAGGACCTTTAATAAATCATGCTGTGAAGGTTCAACAGTCAGGGTGATGCCTCGTTATGGAAATGAAAAGATAGAAAAATCAGTGATATAACCTAAGATAAACAATTTTATTAATAATATGTAAAATTTGTATTGAATGTAAGACACTTAAATATGAAAATTATCCTACCTGAAGCAATGAGTGAAAAATGAAATATATAAATAATTAGTGACTCAAAGTTAAAATATGTACACAATGAATATGTGATTAACATAGCTGAGGGGTCCCGTATCGTTTCAGCTGTGACCCGCACCGTTCTACCACTGAATCTTTTGATAATCTCTTCGGCAGTATCGTGTCTAATTTCTTCCAGCATTCCAGGAATATACAATCAACATAGCCCTCTCTTTCTTACTTAATACCTATAATTCTCTCGCAAACCTCTGGTACGTTCGTGAGGCAGGATTTGCCTTCCCAGAAACAATGTTGATTTTCCGTCATGAGTTTTTTATGTTTGTATAAGAGTGTGTGTGTGTGTGTGTGTGTGTGTGTGTGTGTGTGTGTGTGTGTGTGTGTGTGTGTGTGTGTGTGTGTGTGTGTGTGTGTGTGTGTATGTGTGTGTGTGTGTGTATGTGTGTGTGTGTGTGTGTGTGTGTGTGTGTGTGTGTGTGTGTGTGTGTGTGTGTGTGTGTGTGTGTGTGTGCGTGTGTGTGTGTGTGTGCGTGTGCGTGTGCGTGTGTGCGTGCGTGCAAGTGTGTGCTTGTGTTGTATGAGTGTGTATGTGTCTGAGTAATATGACCTGATAATGAGGGCGAGTGTAATTGGATAATTACATACGATAAGTGCAACAAGTGTGATAGTGCAGCCGGCAAAGAAGCAAGGTCAAGGAGCCAAGTACCAATTACGAAACTCATTAAAAAAGTTGTTGATTTACGAACGGAGATGCATAAGTCAGATTATTTATGCATAAATTTATACTTGACATTAATGGACGGGAACTGAACGCTAGCAGTATTTATGCTCTTTTTTTTTTTTGATAATGATGCATTCGTATATGATGACATCATAAAGATTGTAATGACATCACATATGGATGTTATGACATCACAGATGGATGTAATGACATCACAAATGGATGTAATGACATCACAAATAGATGTAATGACATCACAAATGGATATAACGATATCACAAATGGATGTAATGACATCACTGATGGATGTAATGACATCACAAATGGATGCAATGACATCACTGATGGATGTAATACCCACACAATGCGCTGTAACACCTTAATTTTTTTTCCCTGTGATAGGCTGAGACAGGCTCTTTCGAACGGCTTCAAAATTTCACCATTGTATCCTACTCAGCAGAAGGTTGGTGTGTTTAATGGAGTGTGTTGATGCCATTTTGCGACTTTTAATCACTAAATGGTGTAGTATTTCTGACCTTATTGCCTTGATGCTGGTGAGAGACTCTTGATCTAATGAACTGAACTTTTCTTACCTCGTTGGAATCAAATTTAAATGCCCTTCATACCACAGGTACTATGTGGTCCCTACAGGCGTAGCCTTTCCTCTAATTAAAATATAACTGTGAATGGCATCAATCTTCAATGGCTGATGCATTGTATGCAATGGATGCAAAGTTTAATGGGTTAAGGCCATGCAGGAGAAAATTTTGTTGGATTCTCTGTAATAACTGGAAAATGCATCTTCCGGTCAACTTTAAACGTTTAATGAAGCGTTTTCCTGAGAGGAAACACTCTCTTGATGTTAGTTTGTGTAAGGTGTCGTGTGCTAATTTTATTAATGAATTTGGAGTCTATGAAATAACTGGAGAATATTTTTTCTGCTCAGAAATAACTCACAGTATTGGACTCTAATCCTAGGGTTAAATCAACTTAATGTTCTTTTATGTGCCTATAATATATTTGTGTTCTGTTTCAAGACCATTGTTAGAAATTTGTATGTTATGTACACTAAGTTTATATAAAATTTATATACTTACTGTACTTTACTTACGTTCTGCACTTACTTTTTGTGAAAGACGGTCAGTCTTACTGAGAGAAAAGTTTGGAGTGATTTTGATCTGTTTAGGTCCCAGTTTACTCTTATTTCGAACTTGAAAAATATTAAAATATTCCTCTTCGTGAGATAATTCCTGAGTGTTCACCTGATTAGCTTCAACCCTCCAGCCTGATAACCTGATAATACAACTTCTGAGCGGCTTCAAGCTTGATGTACGCGTGCATTTTTGTCTTCTTTTTTTTTTTGTCTTTTTAAAAGGCATGAATTATATTTGGTCTGTGTAATATCTTATTTTACGCTTTTCATTGAAGAAATTTAGATATTTGTTTCCCTATGATGACATGAATGCCTCTCTGATTCTCTTCGAATCTTTAATGCAAATATTTAACTGCATTATCAACTTATTCTGTACTCTGTGCAATAACAGTCGCTTGTGGTGAGGTAATGGGGAATGAGGTTATGGAATAAGAACATAAGAACGTAAGAAAGGAGGAACACTACAACAGGCATACTGGTCCGTGCTGAGTAGGTCTATCAAATCCAACCCACTAAGAAATCACGGGGATACCTTTAACGAATTGCGGAGCGGACGAAAACCATCTAGTTTAATTTTAATTCGTCTCTGGAGTGTTTATCACCCCAACAACCGAGATTTTTTTGTTGACTTTGGTTATCGCTTGTATCCTTATCTCAGGCTTGTGTTAGCAGTAATTTAGATAAGTACAGCCAATGTACCTTCACACTTAATTTGTCACCTAATCTTGACACTTGCATTAACGAAAATTGTTTACGAAGGTTTGACGTGCATTGTGATACCTTTGGTAATGGTTTATGGCAGTTTTTCGAAGATTATATTAAAAAAATGGAATCTACGTTCGTGTAGCAAGCAACTCCTACCACTGAGCTGCAAGTCTACCTTGGCATCAAAATTCCCTGTATTTCACTCCCAGTTTTGTTCTATAAAGTAATCGGATTATGAAAAGTGAAACAAAAGAGAAGAGTACTTGACATCTCACATTGAAACCCTCTGTAGCAGCCTGAGAAATGTACAAGAGATCAAGCTAAGCCAGGTCAGATAGTCATGTCAAGCCATGACATGAACAAGCAACAAAGATATTTGTAGTACTGTGTTTCCGTTAGCTTTGATGAACTTTGCTTATGGAGGAAATATAAACACATATGCAGTATAATGTGATCCTTTATTGACAACGTTTCACCCACACAGTGGGCTTTTTCAAGTCACACACAGATCCGTGTGTGACTTGAAAAAGCCCACTGTGTGGGTGAAACGTTGTCAATAAAGGATCACATTATATTGCATATGTGTTTATATTTCCACTGTGTCGGTATTTGATACCATTTATTTCCAACTTTGCTTATGTTTAATTTATAGCAGACTTAAAGACATAGCTAAATAGTTAATGTTTTCGTAGATATGAATCTTAAGATGCGAGAAAGCTATTATACGGTCTTATGTAAATAAAAGTCCGTTTATGTTCAGTTTCATTATTAAATTTTTTTTTTTTATATACCTGTCGTTATTATTGTTATTATTATTATCTCTAGGGAATGGGAGATAATCAGGTAAGATTCAAGAAAGCGTCGATTCCGTGAATCAAGAGCCCTTCACCAGCATCAAGGTACCTCACCATCACCACTTGAACAGTATACACTAAACAGTTTAAAGAAAAGGTACACATTATGAGGACCTTATTGTAAAGGCCTCACTATGAGGTCTGCATTATAAAGGCTTATTGTGTGGGCACCTTTATGAGAACTTCATTATAAATACATGATTGTGAGGTGCTCATTATAAAGTTCTCATTATGAGGGCCTCATAAATGCCTGATTGTGAGGTGCTCATTATAAAGACCTCATTATGAGGATCTCATGAGAGCCTCATTATATAGGCATCATTATGAAAGCCTCATTATAATGCCTTATGAGGTGTTCATAATAAATACCTCATTATGAAGGCCTCATGAAAGCCTCATTATAAAGGGCCCATTATAAGGGTTGAAACATACAGGACTCACAATTCGTTATATCGTCTTCAAGTGTATTCGAATGCACAAGTGAATTATATATTTAATAACCCGTAACGTAATATATTGACATTTAAATTATTTGGTGATAATTTAAAAAATGGGCATTTATTATCTACTATAAATTCAAACATTTAAATACCATAGATACAAAAGTATTTTTTTGCTTTCAAAATTAATGCGACCGTAGAATCGTTTTCACTTTATGTTGATTTAGACTACAGAGCCTCACGAGGAAGATGCCTTGATGCCAGTGATGGGATCTTGTTCCCAGGAAGTGGACTTTTAATCCTTCTTTTAGCGAATCTGAATCCCTCCCATTTCCCCCAAGTGTTTTGTGGCCCCTAAGGGATTAGTGCTTCCCATTGATTGTAGTATGTATTAAACTACACTGCAGAGCTGTCAGTTTCACTGAGTAATCAGGGCAAAAGTGCGACTTTCAGTTAGTATGCGAGAGTGCAGTCCTTAGTGAGTACCTGGAGTACCTGGAGAGAGTTCCGGGGGTCAACGCCCCCGCGGCCCGGTCTGTGACCAGGCCTCATGCTGGATCAGGGCCTGATGAACCAGGCTGTTACTGCTGACTGCACGCAATCCAACGTACGAACCACAGCCCGGCTGGTCAGGTACCGACTTTAGGTGCCTGTCCAGTGCCTGCTTGAAGACAGCCAGGGGTCTATCGGTACTCTCCCTTATGTATGCTGGGAGGCAGTTGAACAGTCTTGGGCCCCTGACACTTATTGTGTTGTCTCTTAACGTGCTAGTGACACCCCTGCTTTTCATTGGGATGATGTTGCATCGTTTGCCGAGTCTTTTGCTTTCATAGGGAGTTTTATTCTCTGTGCAAATTTGGTCTATTTCCCCCCTAGGATTTTTCAGGCGTATATAACCATGTATCTCTCCCGCCTGCGTTCCAGGGAGTACAGGTTCATGAACTTCAATCGTTCCAGTAATTGAGGTGTTTTATCACAGTTATGCGCGCCGTGAAGGTTCTCTGTACATTTTCTAGGCCAGCAATTTCACCTGCCTTGAAAGGTGCTGTTAGTGTGCAGCAATATTCCAGCCTAGGTAGAACAAGTGACCTGAAGAGTGTCATCATGGGCTTAGCATCCCTAGTTTTGAAGGTTCTCATTATCCATCCTGTCATTTTTCTAGCAGATGCGATTTATACAATGTTATGGTCCTTGAAGGTGAGATCTTCCGACATGATCACTCACAGGTCTTTGACGTTAGTTTTTCGCTCTATTGTGTGGCTGGAATTTGTTTTATACACCGATGAAATTTTAGTTTCCTCATGTTTACCATATCGGAGTAATTGAAATTTCTCATTGTTGAACTTCATAATGTGTTCTGCAGCCCATTTAAAGATTCGGTTGATGTCCACCTGGGGCTTTGCAGTGTTTTTAATGGAGAACAATGTCATGCAGATTCGGGTGTCATCTGCAAAGGAAGACACAGCACTGTGGCTTATATCCCTATCTATGTCTGATATGAGGATGAGGAACAAGATGGGAGCGAGTACTGTGCCTTGTGGAACAGAGCTTTTCACCATAGCTGCCTCAGGCTTGACTCTGTTGACTACTACTCTTTGTGTTCTATTTGTCGGGAAATTATAGATCCATCTACCAACTTTTCCTGTTATTCCTTTATCACGCATTTTGTACACTTGTCGAAGGCTTTTGCAAAGTCTGTATATATTACATCTGCACTCTCTCTTCTAGTGCATCCAGGACCTTGTCGTAGTGAGGGAGCTTTTTATTTACTCAATGAGAATGCAAGGTTTAGTTAATGTGCAACAGCTAGGCCTGGTCTCAGAAAAGGCCGCTGGGGCGTTGACCCCCGAAACCCTCTCCAGGTATCCTCCAGGTATGTAGTTACTGTGCAAAACTTCAATCTTGAGTTACTGTGCATGAACTCAATGTTTCATTACTGTGTAACAGTATAATCCTTAGTTACTGCTCATACTTTAGTTACAACTCAGTCTTTAGTTACTGTGCAAGAAGTTATTGTGCAGAAGTCGAGTCTTCAGTTATACACTCTTGTTGAAGGCTTACATAACCCACCTTGAGATATTACCACTTTGTAATATCAATGGCAAAAGTTTTGAGCGCAAACAAACAAGAATAAAACACTGTAGTAACTCGGAGCTGGAGGCTGGAAAGTGGTTGTTCTTGTGTTGTAAAACATTAAACGTAACTTCGACGTTCTTTATCATAATTGTGATAATTGAATTTTTTGGCTTACGTAAGTTGCTGTAGTTTTGGAGGGTCAGATTACCGTAGAGTAGACATGGGGAAGTGGATGTGTTTAGACACTGGAGTGGATCTCTCGGCGGGTGGATCAATTAGATTATCATACGCATGTTGCCACAAGTGTGTTTTCCTTTCGGCTGTCTTATCAGGAATGCAAATCGAGTATCTGACTAAATGGTCGCCAGAGTAAGCATCGATTGTGTATTCTGAGACGTTGCCGGGGTTATACAAAGGAAGGGCGGGAGCAGTGAAAACTCACTCAACACCCCTCTCCATAAAAAACACTCTTAGTGTACACGCACACACAAACCACTCCTCAATCACACACATCATACCAAACACATACAACACCACACCACACACACACACACACACACCACACACACACACACACCACACACACACACAACACACAACCCAAACCCAACACATACGCACCAACACTCCCCACTATACTCACACCCCCTCACACACCACTCCCATCTACACATACCCATACTACATGGCGAAGGAGAGAGTGGATCTAGTAGCGCCCAGGACGAGGGGGGGCCGGGACTATAACGATCCCTGCAACCACAACGGGTGAGTCCCCCCCCAAAAACCCCTCACACACACACACACAAACATATGCACTGTGTTGATTAGAGCGTGTGTGGGGGGCACACTTCCGTATTTTTGCTATTTAAAGGGTTTTTTGTGTAATTCAAATTTGATTGTTTACCCCCGGTATTTGACTTAGAAAAATTTATCATTTTTAGATTAACTTAAATTTAACGTATTCATAAAGGCTTTTAATATGTGAAATTTCAATTATGTTCTTATTTGCTACTCTTTATTTACAAACTGAAAATGTATTTGTTTAGATATCTTTATTCATTAAAGACGGGGTGCATTTTACAATCTTTTTTACCAAATCCTTAGATGGTAAAAAAAAGAAAAACTTTAATTTTAAAATCGTTATTTTTTTTACTTACAAGAGGGGTTTTTTATGGAAGAGAGAAAGCTGTCCTACACTCTCGCAATTTTCCAATTGTTTCCCCCCTCCAATAATCTTCCATCTTTACTACTCATTCTACTCCTCTATTTTTTTCTTTTCTTCTTTCCTTCCCTTCCCTGTCAAAATATTCGTCATTCCCCCTGTCCACTTTTATTTTCCCTCCTCCGCTGCCTTCAAAACTATCATTTCAGAGTTTCGCTGAGTTCAAAGGAAAAATTTGAAAGAAACAACTTACGGGAAAACCATGAGGGCGCTCCATGACTTTACCTTCTTCAGAATGCTCTCCCATAGCGTTTCTCGTGTTTTAGATGTTTTAAATATTTTTAATAGTGTTCCCTTGCCGTTCTTATTCTTTTTTTTTGTAAATTGCAAACTAATTTTTACTAATGTGTATTTAAAAAATGTTATTGTAAACGATTTTTATTAATTTCTTGTTTTGACAACAGCTTTATAGAAAATTTACGATAATTCATTATCAAAGGACACCTGTTGGGCCCGGGCTGTTTAAAACGATGGACACTAATCAACTTTAGACGGTAGGAATGGTTCAGAAAACCGACAAGTTATAAATTAGAACATTGCAACATTTGGGTTTTCTTTAATGATCCCCAAAGTGTTCACTGTTTTAAATTTATCAACTTTAGACTGGTGCCCCTTTGTTATTGGCAATATCATAAATATATTTCTTCACAAATATTTTAGTACACTGCTAAAAAGGGGGGTTTAAAAAAAAAAAACAAAAGCAATGGTGCAAAAAACCTTTTAAAAAAACTGGGACACACGAGCACAGATTTTCCTATACAAAAAGCAGTGACACACCCTGAGACTGATTAAACCAAAATTGAAAAAAAGCGCAGGGTAATGAAAATAACAGAAGTTCTTCCCGTCCCCCAACCAGGCATGCTTTTGGGGTCTACCTAAATTTTAAACACACCCACACACACACACACACACACAAACCCACAACACACACGCACACACACACAACCACACACACACACAACACACCACACACACATTTAGGAAGTATTTTTTGTCATAAAAAAAATAGTCAGGTAGTAAAAATAGCCAGCAAGTAAATATGGGGGCGGGAAACCATACATAGCTTTAAGATGGGGTATGAAAAAAAGTCAGGACCCGGGGGAGAAAAGAGGACCTAGCAGCATCAGTGAAGAGGGGGGGCCCAGAGTGGTCTCGACCCCTGCAACCAAAATTAGGGGTGTAAAATTTAGGTGATACACACACCCACAGACACACACCCCAAAGACACACACACACACAGACACACACAACACACACCACACACCACACACACCACACACACACACACACACACACCACACACCCACACAACACACAGCACACACACACACACACACACACCTTGAGACTTGGGTGCCCCTTTTTGCAGATGGTGAAGTTTGAGAAAAATTCACTCGATCGAAGACCAGCAGAACTACAAAGGGATCTGGACAGGCTGCAGCCTGGTCACAATTGGCTCTGGGTTCAATCCCCCCAAGTGAAAGTCATGAGTTTGGGGGAAGGGCAAAGAAGACCGCAGACGGAGTACAGTCTAGGGGACCAAGACTACAAACCTCACTCAAGGAAAAAGATTTGGGTGAGTATAACACCAGGCACATCTCCTGAAGCGCACATCAATAAAATAACCGGAGCATAGGGCGCCTAGAAAAACCTCAGAACAGCACCCCTACATCTTAAAAGGAAATCGTTCGGGAAACCCTGTACCCGTGACGTTAGGCCCATATTGGAGAAAGCGGCACCTTTGGAACCCAAACCTACCCAAGCACGAAAAAAAAATAGAGAAAGGGCAAAGGTTTGCAACAAGATAGTCCCAGAGCAAAGAGGTATTCCTACGAGGAGACTTAAGGGAAATAACCTGACGACACTGGAGGACAGGAGAGATGGGGGGGAATGAAAGACATAAAAAATACTGAGAGGAATTGACAGGTGGACAAAGACGGGAGTTCCAGAGATTGGCCACAGTAACAAGGGGACCAGTGGAAGTTGAAGACAAGATGAATCACAGGGTTTTTAGGAAGTATTTTTCAGCCACAGAGTAGTCAGTAAGTGGAATATTTGGGAAGCGATTTAGTGGAGGAGGATCCATACATACTTTAAGCGGGGTATATAAAGTCACGGTTCAGAGAAGGACCTAGAGCGACATTGAAGAGGCGGGGCCAGGAGCTCGGACTCGCCCCCCAACCCTAAAATGGTGGTACAACTAGGTGAGTCACACATGACCACACAACACCCACCACACACACACACACACAACACACACACACACACACAAACACAACACACCCCCACACACACACACACACACACACAACACAAACACACGTCGGTGTAGTCACCCCGCGGTGCTCCGGGGTTTAAGTGTTTTTTGGAGGGTACAAGTGTTTCTGAAAAGGGTTGCTAAGTGTGTCGGGGGTAGTCCAACCCTAAAAGTGTTTTTTTTTAATTCCCTGGCCCAAAGTGTGGGGAGACCCCAAAAATTTTGAAAGTGTTTGGAAAATAAAAGCGTTGTGGCGCAGGTATTGTGAAGGCGGCGTTGCCAAGTGTCACCCAAATTTTAATAAAGTGAAAAATAGTGTACCTAAAAAGAAATAAGTGAATAGGGTACATTATTAACGGGGAAAAAATTGAGGGGGGATCTACGCCGGGATACATCGAGCTGGACTACCCCAGGACGTACATCGACCGGGACAATTTACACTGCTACAGCTGCACTAAAGACTTTTCCCCCTATGAGTGGTTGTTTGGGTGTGGGGTCCGGTTTCCCAAATTTAACCGCCAAGCTGAATGTGAATGGTTAACTCTCATAGCACGATAAAAAATAGGCACTAAGATAAATAAGGTTTAGCAAATGGAAATCCATTGAACAAGGCGTTTAAAATCACTTAAGCAGGTGATATAGGCAACACTGCAAGGTGGGAGTCAGGTCAAAAGAGGTGTGGACACAAGCGACAACTGAGAATTTACATTACACCCAAGACAACCACTACCTTTCAGTACATAAAAAACCCAAAAAAAAAATAATTCCACACACAATTACACAAAAATTACCACCACACACACAACACACACAAACCACACACCCCACACACACACACAACACACACACACACAAAACCACACAACACATATCCAGACACACACACACTCCCCCTCACCCGACATTCACTTTTTTCCCCTGACCCCACCCCCTCCCGATCCCCCCCCCCCTCCCCCGTTCACCCCAAACCCTCCCCACCCCTCCCCACCACCCCCAAATAGCCACAGTCCTCCACTATTCCCCCCCCACACTCTGACACACACACTACTAACCTAACATACAGAATACATAGGTTTCCCACTCTGGGGCAATCGGGATAAAAAAAAAAGGGTTGCCAGAGAGAACAAGAAAAACCAAGGGACAGGGGAGGAGGAAAATGCACAAAAAAAAAGATTGGGCAGCAGGAGCTCATAAAAAGGGATCATGAATGGGAAAAAAGAAACTAGAAAAAGAACTTAGCTGGGGAATGGAAGAGGGGGAGATATGGGAAAAGGAAGTGGGAGGTGTGTAAAGCGCAAAAAGCAGGATACAGAGTTTAGAAGAGGAACTGAAAAATTGAAACGCTAAAAATAAAGAACATTTTGGGGTTGAAAAAAAACAGAGATGCTTACCTCAGCCCAAATTTTAAGGGGGGAAAATGTAGGGAAAGAAGGGGCACAAAGCATGGAATGCTCTATCAGGGGGGAGACTGTAGCAAATGAAAGAGCTAGCTTTTTGGAGGCCCCTAACAGGAAAACAACAACAGAGGGCCCAAGGAAAGCCGGGGGAAAAAAAGGGAAAAATGAAGGCACTGAGCCCAAGTACATTAGGCCAGTGAAACTGTTTAAAGGAAAGGGGGGGAGGAAACCCAAAAAAATGGGGGAAAAAGGGAACAGGGGAGTAAAAGGGGAGGTAAAAGCTTTTGATGGGCCCCAGGAATAAGGGGGGGAAACATATGAAACAAAAAACCCCCAAGGGGAAAAAAAAACTTTGAAGCACAAAAAGAATGGAGAAAACTAGCCCAGTAAAAAAATTTTGGAGAAAGGGGGGGGAAAAAAAAGCCCCCAGTAGGTGATTAACAAACCCCCCAAGGATTGCAGGGAAAAAACCTTAAAGGGCCCATGGGGGTTTTCTAAACCGGAAGCCCAAAAGAAAAAAAAGGAAAGGGGAAACGGGGATGAACCCGGGGGGTCAAAGGAAAAAAAAGAAAAAAAAGAAGGAAAGGGAACCAAAACAAAAATCCCCCCGGTCCAAACCTTTAAATTCAACTTTCCCCCCCAGAAAAACCCCTCTAAATTCCCTTTCCCCCCCAAAATTTTCCCCCAATAAATAAAATAAAGGGGAAAAAACCCAAATTTACCGGGGGGTTTTCCAAAAATAAAACTTCCCAGACAATAGTGGGAAAACTAAGGAAAAAAAACATTTATTTTAAAAACAAAACAAGGATAGAAAAGGGGATCCAAAAAACAAAAAAGGAAAAAATTAGCTTTCGGTTAAAAACCCAAAAAAGGGAGGGGGGGGGAAAAAAGACTGGGACCGGGGAAAAAATGGAAAAAGGTACAAAAACACAGGGGAACCAGGGGGGAAAATAAGGGGGGAAATTTTCCCAAAAGCGAAAACCTAAGAATGGGGGCCAAAAGAAAAGAATACTAGCCACAAGTAAAAACTCCCCAAAGGGGGAAAGGGGACACAGGGGGGAAACAAAGTGGGGAAAGGGGTTTTAATAAGGAAGGGGGGAGGAAAGGGGTCCAAAAGGGACCGGAGGTTTCGGAGAAAAAACCAAAAAAGGGAAATAAAAGGAAACCAAGTTTAATTTTAAAAATTTCAAACAAAATCAAATTCCCCTAAATAAATTTTTTACAATTTTCCCCCAAAAAAAAAACTTTTAAACCCCACCCTCAAAAAAACCCCCAAAACTTCCTTTCCTTAAAAAATTTTTTCCCTAAAAAAATCTTTAACCTTTTAAACCCCAAATAAAAAAAAATTAAACCCATTTTTAAAAAAAAAACAAAAAAAAACCCCCCCCCCCCCCCCCCCCCCCCCTTTTTAACAGGTAAAAACATATAAATTCCCCCCCCCCCCCCCCCCCCCCCCCCCCCCAAAAAAAACCCCCGGGGTTTTACCCCCCCCGGAAAAAAAAACAAAAAGAAGGGGGAGGGGTTTTTTTTGGAAAAGGGGGTTTCAAACAAAAGTTTAAAGGGGTTTTACGGGGAAAAAGGGCCCCCAAAAAATGACCAGGGGGACCCGAACGGAAGGCTTCCGGAGGATAAAAGAATTTCCTTTGAAAAAAGGGGGGGGGAAAAAAAAATCTTGGTCCAAAAGAACAAATTTCCCCCCCCCCTTACAACCCCCCCCCCGGGAAAAACCCCTAGGGAAAAAAACCTGTCCCCTTTTTAAAAAAGGGGGGACAAAGAGGAAAAAATAAAAAATGTCTTCAGAAGATGAAGGTAGGGAGAAGATCATCGGAGGAGGGGGTCAAAAAAGGAAAAAAAGGATTGACCCCAGCGGGTTTTCGGGGAAGGTCCTTGAAAACCCTGAATGAAAGGGGCAAAAAGGGGGGAAAGGGAAAGGGGGGGACCCCCAAACAAAAGGTTTAAAAGCCAAAAGGGACTGCAAAACAAACCCCCCATAAAGGAAAGGCCCTGTGGGTCAGAGAATACCTCAGGGGGAAAAAAAAATCGGTAACGGGTGCAGATGGGCGCGGACAACGGGGTTCCACCTCTTAAGGATTGTTTTTTGGGAAACCCTAGTACAAAGGGATAGCCAGAACCTTTTTTGGGAAAATTTAAAAAGGAAGACGTCAAGAATTTGGGGGTCAAAGGTTGGCAACAAGCCTTCCCAAGGCTCCAAAATTTCCCTAAATGAAGAAAGTTGGGGAAGGGCCAAAAAGACCCGGACCAAAATTTTAGGGAGGCCAAAACGCAAAAATACTGGGAAAAAGACGGGGGTGGAAAAGGGGGATTCCGAGGGCCAACAAAGAAAGGCACATGGGGGGGAAAACCTCGGATGGTTCCAATGTGGGTTTTTTTAAAATTTTAAAAAGGGGGGTTTTGGGGGTTTGGAATACACAGTAAGAGTAAAAAATTGGAAAGTGAAAGGTTTGAAAAGGACACCCCGGGTGGGGGGTTTTTAAAAAGGGGGGGAATGGTGAGCCGGGGGGGGCGGGGGAGAGAAAAGACTATAAAAATCGCGGAAAGAGGGGGGAAAAAGGGGATTTTAAAAGGGGGGACCAGACCAAAAAAGGGGTTTTGGATTTTAAAACTAAATAAAATCGGATTTGGAAGTTTTTTTCCCAAACACCATTAGAAATATTTACCCTCTGTTTTAACTTTTTAAAACTCTCCCTTCTCGGGAAGGGGGGGAGGCTTGACCGCCCTGAACCACTTTGGGGGTCCAAATTTTTCCTGGAAAAATTTTCTAAAAAACCTTTTTTTCCATTCCCCTTTCCTTAACCTTCCCTTTCCTCCCTTCTCCTCGGGGGGGTTTCTTTTCCCCTTGGCGCCTTTCTTGCCCAAAATTTCCTGTTTTTTTTTCTTTTTTCCCTTTTTCTCCTCTTCCCTCTCTCTTTCTCCCTTCTCTCTCTCTCTCTCTTTCTCTCTCCCCTTTTCCTCCTCTCTCTCTCTCTCTCTCTCTCTCTCTCTCTCTTTCTTTTTTCTTCTCTCTGTCATTAAAGGGGAAGAAGTGCATAAGAAAATCATAGAAAAAAGTAATAAAAATATTTTTCGGACTTTGATCCAAAAAGGACATCAAAGACAGACTGAGGTGAGAACGGGTGTAGCATTTTTTTTATATAAATGTCCGTAAATGGTATTTGTGCCGACAGTCTGTGGAAAAACAGGACTTAATGATATACGTTCGGACGTTCAATTAAAGGAAACATACCCCAGGTTTAAACACTCAGAATTAGGGAGTTCAAGAGTCTGAAGAGGAACTACGACACCCCGGACTTGGATTTTTAAAAGGGGCGGGATGTAACGCCAAGAGTCTCCTGGGTATGAAAAACCTTGCTTCTCACCTAATAAATTAGAATTTAATTCAGCTTTTAAATCGAAAAAGGGGGGTTCTAAAAACATTTTAAAAAAAAAAAAATATTTCAAAAATTCCAGGGATAAAAATATGCAAATTCAATTAGGAAAATCATAAATTTGGAATAAATCTACTTGTGAATTTTTCTACCCAGTAGGAGACACATGTGATGGAAAATGGAATGAAACACAGGAAAAAAACTAGGACGGAAACATATAATAAAAAACATACAATGAACATATAATAAAAGACATAAGAGAAATATAGGATATGAAACATATAATGAGAGACATACATTGAGAAACATACAATGAGAAATATATTCTTCATAATACACAGGTGACAATTACTTGAGGGTGGCTGGCAATAAAGGTATGGCGTCTTTAAACGCACTAAATTTCAATTTAAGGCCAGTAGATCCACCAGTACTGGAGGGCAGTCCGCCACATACCTGGAAGTATTCCGGGGGTCAACGCCCCCGGGGCCCAGTCCATGAAGGCTTCCTAACACAGCGAAAAGCCCAGTAGAAGTTCCCCAAAAGGGGAATTTTTTTTCTGGGGAATTGTTTCTTGTGCTGAATGACCCGGGGGAGTTTAGGGTTTAACATGGGGGGTGTAAAGGGACACACATCACTTGACATGAACGCTTACCGACCCCCCCCCCGCCTGGGCTGTAAACGATACGTTACTTGTACCGCACCGACACTCCTTGGGACCCACGTCGGGTACCACTGGAGAAGCCCACCCGGCCCCGCCCCGGGGGAAAACCTACATGAATGAGCTTAACGAATTATTATTTAAAATTAATGTGGAAATGTTTGCCCCCTAAAAAAAAAAAAGGAGGGGGGTTGGGGAATCTATTCCACCCCTATAGTGACAGGTAATATTAGTTCCTGTTCTTTTCAGCACCTTTGGGGTTTGATAGGGTTGGAAGAGGGGAAAGTGACGTGAGGCTATGCGCGGTATTAGTATTTTAATGAGAAAGTTTCGGCAGGTACTTCTTCAGCCGGGCTTAAGAAGCCATTCGTGGCGAAAAATTTCCTCAATAAAATATCTTAAAAATTGCACCTTTGGGGACTTCTTGAGGAATGCTGGGAAAAGGTTCAAAACTTTTGGCATTTATATTGCAATTATTTCGTCATTTTTATTTTCTTTTGCTTTATCTTCTGTCCCCCTATTACTTTCATCTCCATATTTTCATCTGTACTTTCTTTATACGATCTTTTTTGAACTCTATTTGCTACCTTACCCGGTAAACAAATGTGAACAGTTGGAGTCTTTATTCCGAAAAAAATTTTTTGCCTACACAGTAGGCTTCTTCAGCTTACAGACAGGCATTGCATTGTATACCCTTTCATTTTACTGCGTCTCGGTCCCGCTGTCCGTCTCCCCCCCTTTCGCTTGTTCATCTGAATAAAAAAATAAATCGAGATATAGGTGACGGGAAAAAAATTATGAAATGAGAACAACTGCCCTCTGGGGTTCCTGCGGATACATCAACCATCAGGCGTTCCTCGGAGGAGGTACCATTTCCATCCTCCCTTAGAGGATCCTACCCTACTCTGAGCCTCTTCAGAGGATCCTACCCTACTCTGAGCCTCTTCAGAGGATCCTACCCTACTCTGAGCCTCTTCAGAGGATCCTACCCTACTCTGAGCCTCTTCAGAGGATCCCACCTTTCCCCTAGCCTTCAGAGGATCCTACCCTACCCGAGCCCCTTTTAGAGGATCCCCCCTATTGAGCCTCTTCAAGGATCCTACCCACTTGAGCCTCTTCAGGGATCCTCCTTTCTCGAGCCCTTCAGAGGATCCCCTGAGTCTCCCTTTGGGGCTTACTCCACTTTGTCCCCTTTTAATTAAACGATCCCACCCCACTCTGAGCCTTTCCCCACGGGTCCCACCCACTCTGGCCTCCCGGTACTAAAACTGAAGTGAATAGATGTCATAACCCCGGTGTTGACCATTCTCTGCCCCTTTGCCTTCCACCCGCACCCCCGGGTTTTTAAAGGAGAAAGGGGATTAATGGAGAGGGGGGATTGATGGGAAAGGGGGTTTACGGGGAGAGGATGACGATGAGGGGTTATGGGAAAGGGGAAATGGGGAAATTATTGAATAGAGAGGGAAATGTGGGGAGGGGTTTATGGTGAGGGGGTAATGATGGAGGGGGGTTGATAGGTTGGGGAAGGGGTTTCGGGGATGGGGGTTAATGGGTAGAAGAGTTGACAGGGAAAGGTTTTAGTGGGGAGGGGGTTTATGGGGAGGAAGACCTGACAGATTTTCGTATCTTTATTGACGTGGCTGTCTTAACCACTTAAAAAAAAACAGTATTTTTTTAGTGGTTTTTAGAGCACGTGATTTAACGCAGACTTATAACTAAATTTTGTAGATTTAGTGAGATAACCCCAGTAAAGTTTAATGTGGCCTATTTTTTTGGGGTCCTTATTTAAATTTCATAGGGACCAGTATTATTAATTGCCGTCCCCGCGTCTTTGTTTTTTGTGATGGGCAGTTTTGGGGACTTTTAATGGGAAGGCGATGGAAAAAATTCTCCTGCCTTTTTTCTCAAGTTTTGGGTTCTTGTGAATTTTTTTTAGGGAGGGTAATTGAATATTTGTTAAGAGGAAATTTTGAGAGGGAAAGTGTTGGGTCTTCTTATTATTATTCATCTTTTTCTTTTTGGTGATGGCGTTTGGTTTTGTGTTTTCAGGGCGTAACATAAGCCTTATGTTAGGTAAAAAGGACTCGTGTGCAACTACGGGGGCATTTTATTGGGCAAGACTAGCTCTCCAGGGCTTTGTCAAGCCAGTACAAAAAATAGAAATGTAAGAGGGGATATATAGGTAAAATAGGCTAACAAACAAAAATATGACATGGGGGAAAGGGGTTTTCCCATCAGCACCATTTTAGGAAAAATTTTACATGGGAAAGCACAGAAAAAGAACGCTCGGCCAGCATGTTCCACCAACGTCACAAGGTTACGTTATGGGGACGACGTCTTCATGATTTCTCCCAAGGTTTTTAGGCATGGGATTCCCTAAACCCTTGGGTACTTCAAGAGGGAATTGGGGGGTATTAAAATTAGTGCCCCATCAGGGGGCTATGGTTATACTTGATTGCGTGCGCAGAGTAAAAAAACTTGGTTTATAGGTCCCGCCACAAGGAGGAATGGTAGGGGACCGGGCCGCAGGGGGGTGTTAACCCTGGACAACCTTAAGTGACTCCGGTAACGGGTCACCCAGTTGAAAAGGCCTCCAATTTACACTTAAGAGACTCCTAGAAATGTTACCATTTCTTGACTCCTCATTCCAAAAATAGTTAAACACCCTAAAATTCCTTGTTTACAGGAAAGACTACAAATAAAAACTATCCCCCCACTTTTTTTTTTTCTGTCAGGACAGGCACCAAAAGAGAAATCTCTCATCAAATTTTCCCCGAAATTTTTTGCCCAAAATTTCCCAGACGAGGGTGTGCATGGTACATTCCCCCACCCTTTCCCGAGCTACATTCTCCTTTTTATTTTCATCAGAGCTGTAAAAAACTGTCAGAAAATCCATAACCACGACTGCACCACTTTAATAAATTAAAATCCTTTCAACCCTGAGGTTGCCGTGAAATTCCTCAAAGATCTCTACTACATAGACGTACTTACCTACCCACAACAGGGGCCCGTTGGCCACGCAGTGCTTATCCTCTTTCATTTAATTATCCTCTCTCTTTTTCTCTCTTTCCTTTTTTATATATTAATATATATATATAAAAATATATATATATTATAATATATATATAATTTTTATATATATATATTATTTTTTTTTATTATTTCACACTGGCCGATTCCCACCAAAAGGGAGGGGGCCCGAAAAAAAAAAAACTTTCACCATCATTCACTCCTCAGGGCTTGCAGAAGGGGCTTTACACCGTTTTTAAAAAAGCAACATTAACCCCCCCTCCTTTCAGAGGGCGGCATGTACTTCCCATCTCCAGGACTCAGTCCCGGCCCGCCGGTTTTCCCGAAACCCTTTATAAAAGTTACTTTTCTCACACTCCAAAAGCACGTAAATATTAAAAAACCCTTTGTCTCCATTCATCCCATCAAACCGCTCAGATGCTGCTGGAGTCCAAACCCCTCGCACACAAACCTCCTTTTCCCCCTCCCCCCAACCTTTTCCCAGGGCCGGGGCCCCCCACCCCGCCCTTTCCCTTTCCCTACAGAATGATACACTCTTGGAAATATTTGTTTCCCTCCAATTTTTCTTCTGTCCGAAAAACCTCAACAACCCCTTCTCAGCCCTGTGGACAACGTTTTGGTAATCCCGCACCTCCCCCAACTTCCAAATACGAATTCTCTGCATATATATTATATATATTATATAATATATATATATAATATATATATATTAATAATATATTTTTATGTAATATACATTTTAATATATATATTTTATATATATTATATAATATATATATATATAATATATAATATAATATGTCGTGCCGAAAGGTAAAATGGTCAATTAGCAAGAATCATTTAAAAAATTTGTCCTTTCTAAAATTTTTTTATAGTTTAAAGATATTTTTTTTATTAATGTTAATGTAAAAAATTTAAATTTTGCACCCCAAAGAAATTTTGAAAATTACCTAACCTTATTATAAAAAAACAATTTTTTTTGCCTAACCCAATAAATATATTTTAGATTTTTTTTACAAATTTAAACTAAAAAAAAAACACAGTGAAATATATTTTTTTTCGTTAGGTTTTAAAAAATTTTGGCGAAATTATTGCTACCAAATTTTCGCTTGTCCTATATGGAAAGAGAGCGTTGCTATTTAAACCAAAAAACCCAAGTTCTCCTTTCGGTACGAATATATATTATTTTATATATTTTATATTTTATATATATATATTTTTATTATATATAATATATATTTATATAAATAATAAAATATATTATATAAATATATAATTTATTTTCACACATGGTGTGTGTGTGTGGGGTGTGTGTGCTCACCCAGTTTTAGGTTGCAGGGGGCGAGTCCCCAGCTCCTGGCCCCGCCTCTTCATGGGGCTCTAGGTCACTCTCCCTAATGTTTAGCTTTACTACCCTTTCTGCGTGTTGTGTATGTGTGTGTTGTGTGTGTGTGTGGTGTGGTGTGTGTGTGTGTGTGGTTTTTGGGTGGTGGTGTGTGTGGTGTGTGGTGTGTGTTGTGTGTGTGTGGGGTGTTACTAGGGAAAAAATTTTGATTTTGGCTTAAATGCAACGCTCTTTTTTCAAGAACAAAGAAAGAAGGAACTCTGCAACAAACCCCTGACCCTGCGGAGCAGGTCCAGGGAGTCCCCCCGGATTAGCCCAAAAAACCCCCCCAGTCTGGTCACCCCCACTCAAAGAAGGGGACGGCACCAACCCATCAGCACAAGCTGTCGGTCCAACCACACCCCCTCACACCCATCATGTATTTATTAAACCCATTTTTAAAACTACACAAATTTTAGCCCCAATAATTACTGGGAGTTTTTTCCATCACCCCAAAAAATCTATTACCAAAAGTCTTTCTATATTCTTGTGAATCTGAAGTTTTTTCCCAAATTGAAAAACCCTTGCTGCGAGTCCCGTCTTGGCTGGAAAAATTTTTAGCACGTATTTACATCCCTTTATTTTATTTCCCGTTTTCCATTATCACCTCGATCATATCCCCCCCTAATTAACGCCTTTCGAGAGAGTGAGATTCAGGGCCCCCAGTCTATCCCCCATAGGGAAGATTTCTGATACAGGGTCATCTTTGTCCCCCTCTGTACTTTTCCAAAAGGCATTTTATCGTTCGTAATACGGGACCAAAGGGGCAGCATGTCTAAATGGGCCAACCAAGGCATCTTAGAATGAAATTTGGCGGGGCCCATTTTGGTATCATCAGCAAACTGCTTATGTCGCTATTTATTCCCTCTTTTATTGTTTATGTAAATTGTGAACAACAAGGGGCCCAACATGAACCCTGAGGAACACCGTTTTGAGGGGCCCCATTGATTTTTTCCTCATTTATGCAAACTCTCTGCTGCCCATTTGTTAGCCATGCCTTCCAGGAAAAAAATTTTTCCCCTATCCGTGTGCCAATTTCCTCAGGCCCCTGGGGTGGAAAAATCTATCAAAAGCCTTATGAAGTCCAATACACTTTTTATATTTATTACCATATCTACGTACTCAAAAAACCTAGTAAAAAATTAGTAAATTCGTAAAACAGAAACGCCCCTTTGTAAAAACCCTGGGTTTAGATTCATTTAAACAATCTGTGCCTTTAAGATGGTACGAATTTTCTTCGGCAATTATTGATTCCATAAAATTTTTTCCCCCTGTAGGGGGTAAGGCTTATTGGTCTTAGTTGAAGCCAAGAACCTGTCACCCGCCCTTGTAAATAGGTATTACATTTCCCTTTTCCACTTTTCGGCCCCTATGCCATTTTTTAGTGATTTTAAAAATATTTTCCAAAGTATGCTAAGTTCCTCTTTTCATTCCTTTAACACCCTTGCAAAAGTTCACAGGGCCCGGGGTTTGTTAGGTTTTTTTGTTTATTTTTCTGAGGACTATGTCACTTGTTACCGCAATGTACATGTTTTTATCGTCCCCTTCTACATAATTAATTTCAGGAATATCGCTAGTATTTTCCTGGGGGAAAATGAGAGGAAGTAGGTATTGAAATTTCACACTATCCCTTTTACTGCAGTGATTGACCCGAGTTACTTTAATGGGCCAATCTTTCCTAATCTTTCTTTGTATACCTGAAAAAAACCCTTTGGGGTTTGTCTTTAATCCCTTGCGACCTTTTCCTCATAATCCCTTTTTTCTTTTCTTATTTCCCTTTATTTCTCTCTTAATTTAATTATTGATTTCTTAACGCCCATCCCCCCTTTTGATATCCTATAAAGCCCCCTTTTTTTGCCAAAAGATGTTTTAAACTATTGCATCCCTTTGGGATATTTTTGTTAATCTAATTTCCTTACTCGGAACAAAAGTTTTTGGGCAACTAGAACTATGCCCGAAAAAAGTCTATTGGAACCAAGATCACCTACCCGACCCATAGTCAGAAAAAATCCCCAAATTTTGCCCACCCAGGATTTTTCAGTCCCCTGAAGTCGGCCCAAACGAAAATCTGGGAAGAAAAATTTTATTGCAGAAAAGACAAGTGAAATTTGTGTATGCAATAATTTTTGGAAAAAATAATTCTGAACCCAACGAAAAAATATATTTCAGTGTGTTTGTTTATTTTTAAAATTGTAAAATTTTTTAAAATATATTTAGTTTGGGTTAGGGCTAAATTAAATTGGCTTGTTACAATAAGCTTGGAATGTAGATGAAAAGGTTCAGAGAACCCCAAGTTGATAAATTAGTACAGTGCAAAAACTTGGGTATCTTTAAGAGGAAAGTTTCGCCACACAGTGGCTTCATCGGTCCCTACAAGGAGAAAGATGAAAGGAGGGGGCTTCACCATTTCCTTTTGGACTGTAAGTCTTGTGGGGGAAACGTTTTTCCCCATTAAAAAACACCCAAGTGTTGCCAAAGTGTCTAATTTATAACTTGTGGTTCTCTGAACCATTTATCTACATTTTTGTTGCACAGCAACACTTGGGTCCATACAGGGGAAAATTCCCCTTTACTTGCTAAACCCTTGGGGACGACCTACTTCCCCAATGGACAAATGTGATACACCCAGATTTTGCACCTCACCTGCCCTAAAGTATAAAGTTACTTTTTCGCACAATTTTCTGTATACTTTTCAAGATTGATGGATGCTACATGACTCAAAGGTGAAGTGAAAGGGCTGATTATCTCAAACTCCTCCTGTTCTTCACCATCTCCTTTGTATGGACTGATGAAGCCACTGTTGGCGAAACGTTTCCTCATTAAAGACACCCAAGTTTGCATATGTGTTAATTATAAGGGCAGGGAAATTTTTTTTAAAGGCTCTTTTGGTCAGAATAATTAATTTTTTCTTTAAAAAAAATGAAAAAAAAAAAGATATATTTAAAAGTATTTAAAAATTTTTTTTAGAAACGACTTATTTTTAATTGAGTTCTTGCTACTTGATAATTTTCTATTCGGCACACTATTATACACTCTGTATTTTTTTTATTGTCTTATTTTTGAAAAGGAAGCGAAACTTGCCACAATAAATGTACTTTTGTTGCACATTGTCCTTTTTACATAACAAACTATAGAGGTTACGAGCGTTTTTTGGGGAAAGGGAATGGGCGGTTTTGATCCAAAGAAAGGGGAGGGTAGCTTTTTTTCCCATCAAAAGCCTTTATTGCACAAGGCACCTCCTTTAGTAGAAGTAAAAGGAAGGGGTGAACATAAGGGGGAGAAGAGAAAGGGGAAAAAAGGGGGAAGGGAGGGGAAAGTGAAGGAAAGGAAAGGGAAGGGAAAATAAAAAGGAGGGAAGAACAAGTGATGTGGGTGGGGCTAAAGAGGGGGGAACCATTTGAGAGTGTCAAGGGAGGTGCCCGACAGGGCAGTAAAAAAAAGGGAGTTAGGTGGGGGGGGAGGGTTGCTGGGGAGTAATAATGAGGACTTATTGAGTGGGGGAGGGGGTGTCCCGGGGAGTAAGGGAAAAAGGGGTTTTGGAAAAGGTAGGGGGGAGCCTGGGGGGGGGGGTAAGAATGAGGGGTTAGGGTTTGGGAAAGGGAAAATGAAGCGGAAGGTTGACTTGGGGGGTAAGGTGAGGGTGATGATGAGGGGGTGTGGAGGAGGGAAGAATTGGGAGAAGGACGGGAGGGGGGAAGGGTTTAGGCGGGGAGGGAAAACAGGAGGTGAGAGGGGACCCAGAGGCGTCAAAATACGTAATACGTCCCCTTGCGGGGGTATATATTCCTGTGGTGTTTGGGGCGTGACGCTGTGTTGAAAAGTTTGTGGTGATTTTGTTTGTGGTGTGTGTGTGTGTGTGGTGTGTGTGTGTGCGTTTTGGTGTGTGTGTTTTGTTTTTGTGAAGTGTGTTTGGGGGGAAGGGGGTGTACCCCTACTTGTGGTTTTCAGGGGCTATTTTAGGGTATCTACCCACATTTTTAACGGATTAAAAATGAGTGTACTTAAGACCCCTTTAAGGGAGGTTCCTTGATGCTGGGAGGGGTTCTTGATCACAGAAAGGATTTGCAAAGTTCCCTGAAATGAGCCCCAAATGCTTCTAATCCCCCTCCTCCCCAGGCGCTGTATAATTCCTATGGGGTTTTCGCTCCACCAAGATAATAAAATAATAAAATAATAATAATAATAATAATAATAATAATAATAATAATAATAATAATAAAATTTAAAATTATTATTATTTTTTATTATTTTATTATTAAAAAAATTTTTATTATTATTATTTTTTAAAATTATTTAAAGAGAAACAATTATTTGGAACCCCTTTTTATCTATTTCTCTTGTGATCTACTTTTTTGTTTATGAAATTTGGGGCTGCATTAGTAATACTTCGTTGATATTTGTTTTTTTTTTTAAAAAATTATTTTTAAAACTTTGGGTGGTTTACACATCAACCTTCTCCTGGGGCTTCCTTCAAAATCACTACAACTCTCTTAGCGAAGAAATGTTTGTTGCAATCCCTCTGCATTGTTTCTTTCGCAATTTTTGATATGGAGTCCCCTTGTTCTCCCAGATGAAGTTCAAAATTCTTTTTTTTTTTTTTACCCCCTTCTTTTACATAGCCTGCATGAACGGCTCCCTTTTTTTTGGTGAAATGCTGTTGGTTTTTTAAAGTTTTTTTTTTTTCCAATTTCGGCGATTAAACGTTCGTTGTTTTTTTAATCATGCCTCGCTATTCTTTACTTCTCTCTTTGTTGTGCGGCTTTGACTTTAAATTTAGTTGGTTTATTTTTAAATGGATTCTGTACATCCATGGTTCTTTATATAATCTGTATTTTTTTTTTTTTTTTTGCCCCCATGTGTGCTGATTGTATAGGGTTCCCGGCCCACTCATTCTTAAACTCGTTTCCTGCATTCTCCTGAGTATGCAGGGCTTCTCAGGAGGCACCCCTGTTATAGGAGGTAAGATGATTTCAGGATAACTCATGTTAGAGGAGGTAAAGATGATTTCGGGGTAAATCAGTTTGAGGAGGTAAGGATGTTCTCAGGAGTACCAATGTTAGAGGAGGTAAGGATGTTCTCGGGGGTAACCCCGTTAAGGAGGTAAGGATGATTTCAGGAGAAAACCCAAAGTTTTTGGGGGTAAGGAGAATCTCAGGGAAAAAACCCCTTTAGAGGAGGTAAGGATATTCTCAGGAGGAGCCCATGAAGAGGAGATAAGGATGATTCTCAGGAGTAATCTATGTTAGAGGAGGGAAGGATGATTTCCCCGGGGGAACCAGTTAGGGAGGTAAGGATGATTCTCAGAGGGGGCCCATGTTGGGAGGTAAGGATTTTTCAGGAGTAACCCGTTAGAGGAGGTAAGGTGATTCAGAGTGCCCTTTAGAGGAGGTAAGGAGATTTTTCAGGAAACCCATGTTGAGGAAATAAGGTGTTAGAGGGGGTAAGATGAAACCCCTCTTAACCTTTAACAACCTATGAAGCCGTCCATCGTGTTTGTGGCGCATTCAGCACAAAATGTTCCCCTGAATTCCCGGGTAGAAATCTCCTTCCCTTTTTGTCCCCTTTCTTATGATGCACTCTCCCAAGAGGGACACCCGTGCCTTTTATTTTTGATTTAATAAGGTGAACATAAATTTAGTCTGGAAACTGAAATGTTTCTGTGGTTGGAATAAACTAGAGCCCTGGTATCCCTAAAAAGTCAAGCAAAAGCTGTGGTGTAAAAAAAAAAAATAGGCTTTAGTGTGCTGAACAAAAAAAATAATCCGAAACCATGATAAGCTGTGTGTAGGCGGTCTTACTCTACTACTGTACTATACTATTATACTATACTACTACTACTACTATACTACTCTACTACTACTACTACTACTATACTATCTACTCTACTGCGCTATACTACACAGAACTACTAATAATCCTTTTTTAAATACTATTTTTAAAAGTAATACTATAAATACTACTAATACTCCCTACGCTCCTCCAATGGAAATAAGTCACTTTGTCTGACTTTTTTGGGTTATCCCAGGTTCTCTACACAAATGCTGTTATGTATGATAATATATGTAACTGTATTTGTGTATACCTGAATAAACTTATTTATACTTCACCACCTCCAGTAGATGCTATATTATAGCAAGCATCCACATTGCTTGCTCAGCAGACCATAAGCTGTCTTGCAATGTTTTCCCATTATTTTCATCCCTTTTTCATCCAGTTAGGCCTGACGATGGGTATATAATAATTATAAATATATATATATATTATATATATAATATATATATATATATATATTATATTTTATATATTATATATATTAATAATTATATATATATATATATATATATATATATTAAAAACCACTTAATAAATATTGAAATTCCAACTTTCATGACTTCTCATATTATATAGTTCTTGATAATATGAGAATCACAAAGTCTTGGAATTTCATATTCTTTCACAGTGTTGTTTTCATATTGATATACTGTTTACTGTGATATTCTATATATATATATATATATATATATATATATATATATATATATATATATATATATATATATATATAATATATATTTTATATATATATATATATATATATATATATAAATATATATATATATATATATATATATATATATATATATATTATATATATATTATATATATATATATATATATATATATATATATATATATATATTATACATATATATAGTCCACCTCTGGTGTAAATTGTGGGACCCACAGCCTCGGAGAAGTGGATAAAAAGGCTTCAAGGAAGAATATTTGGATTTCTTCCTGAAGCCGTTTGAATATTCCACCTCCCCTACCACCCCATCTTTTCATTCTTTTTTACCAATAGGTATATTTTATTACATAATATGGTACAAAAGGTTTAAGAGATACATTGATGGTATAAAGATGGCATATACAGTACATGAGATGTGAGAAATACATGTCTAGTACATACTGTTACATGTTTATCACTGATTATAAAGGGAAAATCTCATCCAGCTCTTCAGAACTGGGTTGCGTGCCCAAAATACATCAGGCATTACCCCTCTGAACAGCCACACTGAGCCGCTGGAACAGAAAACCAGCTGCCCTGGGATCCCTAGTTACCCTGATGAGTCTTTTGCCTAGCTCCTTAAAGAACTTAGATGCACTCTTTCCCCATGAACCAAGTGTTCTCTGAGCCTATGTGAAAAAACATATAATGATAGGCAAGTTCTCCATATTTTCTAGACTTTTGGGACTCCCTGAAGCTGGTAGCTGCTGCTCCTTCCTCCCTAGTGTATTGAAGATAAGTATATGTCGTGCCGAATTTGTAAAATTTGCGATCTTGGCTTAAATAGCAACGCTTATCTTGCCATATAAGACAAGCGAAAATTGTGTATGCAATAATTTCGCAAAAATCATTCTGAACCTAAGGATAAAAACATATTTCATTTTGTTTGTTTAGTATTAAATTATTGTAAACGTATCTAAAATATATTTAGTTGGATTGGGCTAAAATAAACTGCACTTGTTATAATAAGGTTAGGTAAGTTTTTTAAGATTCTTTTGGTGCAAAATTCTGAATTTTACATTAACATTAATAAAAAAAATATATCTTTAAACGTATAAGAGAAAATTTCAGAAAGGACTTAATTTTAAATGAGTTCTCGCTAATTGACCAGTTTTACCTATTAGGCACGACACAGGGAGAAGACTTGGGACTCATCCTCAATCCCTCCAAGTGTGAAATCATCACAGCGAACCAGGAAATAATCAATGCTGTGCGGAGAATCCTCCCAGAAGTCTCTACTACCACTCTATCCAATAGTACCCTCCTGGGAGCACCGCTGGGTCACCAGGCCATCAACACAGTCCTCAAGGACAAATTGAATGACCTGATGAGAATGGAGGAGAGAATAAGCAATCTTGATGCCCATGATGCTCTGTATCTCCTCACAAGGTTCCTTACTATTCCAAGACTCACTTACTTCCTGAGGTGTGCACCCTCTTTTGACAACCCAACACTCGACGAATATGACGCACACCTGAGGTCAACCCTTAAGAAGGCACTGAACCTGTCACTAGAGGATCAGCAATGGGATCAGGTAACCCTCCCAGTGCGACTGGGAGGTATAGGGGTGCGCAAAGCAACGCATGTTGCTTTACCTGCTTTTCTGTCTTCGTGTTTGGCTTCCAGTGCATTAGTCAAGAAGATTGTTCCCGAACGCTTGAGAGACGTGGTAGGAGCTCATTCCCCAGGTTTACTGAAGAAGCGATTCGGTGGGACACCCTTACAGATTCCACCAGTAGACCAGCTATTCCCAAAGAACACAAACAGTCCCACTGGGACAAACCGATCATGGAAAAAATCGCCAACACAATGCTCTCCAATGCCTCAGCAAAGGACAAAGCTCGTCTCCTGGTAATGAAGGCACCATACTCAGGAGATTTCCTGTTAGCTGTTCCCAATTCCTCCTTGGGCACTCGACTAGACCCACAGGCCATTCGGATTGGTGTTGCTCTTCGCCTAGCCGCCCCATCCTCACCGAACATAGGTGTATTTGCGGCAGGGCGACAGCTGATCAATTCGGACTTCATGGTCTCGTGTGTCACACAGCAGAAGGGAAGTATGCCAGGCATGAGGAGGTCAATGACATCATAAAGAGAAGCCTCGCCACAGCCCATTGCCCAGCTCAACGGGAACCCCAAGTGCAGAGGTCTGACGGAAGTCAAAAGCGTCCTGATGGAGCCACTATGCTACCTTGGAAGGATGGAAAGCAGATTGCCTGGGACTACACATGTGCCGCCACATTGGCAGACACCTACTTGCCATACTCCGTAGTGGAAGGGGGTGGAGCTGCCAGCCACAGGGAGACCCAGAAGATCCGCAAATATGAAGACCTTCCCTCTTGCTATAACTTCATCCCAATAGGGTCGTAGACCCTTGGAGCATGGGGCAAGTGTGCTCTAAAGTTCCTAATAGAGCTGGGTGAAAAGCTCATCATAGAAACCAAGGACCACAGGGAGACCAGCTTCCTCTTTCAGAGACTCAGTGTTGCAATCCAGAGAGGAAATGCCTGCAGCATTCTGGGCACGCGGCCCACCGCCGGGGAGCTGGACGAAGTATTCGAAATGTAGCTCTGAGTCACCTATGTTATTTTACTTTCTATCGTATTTTTGTGAATGTTTTGTCAATGTATTTTGTCTTTAAATAAAATATACATAAAATATAGGGGGTGGTAGGAGAAAATTCTCAAACAGCTTCATGGAGAACCTTGAGTTTTCCCTGAAGCAAGTTTATTCTTTTCTCTGAGGATGAGGGTCCCTATAACAATTCTAGAGGTGGTACCTCCCTAGGCTGGAGGCAGTGGAGATGTCATGTCTGAGGGCAATGTGTGGTGTGAATATAATGCAGAGAATTCGTAGTTTGGAAGTTAGGAGGAGGTGCGGGATTACCAAAACTGTTGTCCAGAGGGCTGAGGAAGGGTTGTTGAGGTGGTTCGGACATGTAGAGAGAATGGAGCGAAACAGAATGACTTCAAGAGTGTATCAGTCTGTAGTGGAAGGAAGGCGGGGTAGGGGTCGGCCTAGGAAGGGTTGGAGGGAGGGGGTAAAGGAGGTTTTGTGTGCGAGGGGCTTGGACTTCCAGCAGCATGCGTGAGCGTGTTTGATAGAGTGAATGGAGACAAATGGTTTTTAATACTTGACGTGCTGTTGGAGTGTGAGCAAAGTAACATTTATGAAGGGATTCAGGGAAACCGGCAGGCCGGACTTGAGTTCTGGAGATGGGAAGTACAGTGCCTGCACTCTGAAGGAGGGGTGTTAATGTTGCAGTTTTAAAAACTGTAGTGTAAAGCACCCTTCTGGCAAGACAGTGATGGAGTGAATGATGGTGAAAGTTTTTCTTTTTCGGGCCACCCTGCCTTGGTGGGAATCGGCCGGTGTGTGATAATAAATAATATAAAATATATATATATATTATATATATATATATATTAATATATATATAATATTATATATATATATATATATATATATATATTATATATATATATGTATATATATATATATATATATTGTCGTGCCGAATAGGCAGAATTTGCGATCTTGGCTTAAATAGCAACGTTCATCTTGCCATATAGGACAAGTGAAAATTTGTGAAGGGAATAATTTTGCCAAAATCATTCTGAACCTAACGAAAAAAATATATTTCACTGTGTTTGTTTAGTATTAAATTACTGTAAACAAATCTAAAATATATTTAGTTGGGTTAGGCTAAAATAAATTGATCTTGTTATAATAAGGTTACGTAAGTTTTCTAAGATTCTTTTGGTGCAAAATTAAAAAATTTTACATTAACATTAATGAAAAAAGTATATCTTTAAAGGTATAAGAGAAAATTTTAGAAAGGACTTAATTTTAAATGAGTTCTTGCTAATTGACCAGCTTTACATATTCGGCACGACATAAATATATATATAAATATATATATATATATATATATATATATATATATATATATATATATATATATAATATATATATATATATATATATATATATATATATATATATATATATAATTATTATTATTTCCCAGGGAGCACTGTCTGTCACCCTGGTGAACAAAGAGACAGTTGCAGCATCACTAAGTCTTGTTTAAGTCTTCCTTTGCAGATCGTAATCATGAATTTTTATTAACAAAGCGCCAATCACACGCTATCACTTTTGCCATTCTCCATCTATTATGAATGTGGGAAATAACATTTGGACAATCAATTGATTGTGGGGTCTGGCGGAGGAGCTCAATAGACCAGCAGGGGACCACGCTGGGTCTTGCCAAATCTTATAAACCTTCACACCGCAGTTATTGTTCCTAAATATGGGGATAATAAAATATTTGGACAGTAATGTGTTCAAAATAAAGGCAATAATACATTCCGCTTTACATAAATGATAAAAATAATGCGTTAGGCAGGTAAAATGACACACATTTTGTAATTATGACTGTGGCAACGGTAGTGATGGGGGTCGCTCGCCATGATGGATGAGCTCAGGACTAATGACTGATGACCACCAAATGTGGTTAATGTGGCGCTGATGTTTATGTACTCCACCTAAACTCTGGCTATAATGAAATAGGGGAGCCATAATCTGATATTCGACACTATAAATTACCCTTGGTGGCTCTGTCAACAAATAAATTTGGCATACTAACACCATTATCTTTCGTTAAAAGGCATATGTAACTAAAGGAGACCTTCATATCTCCTATATGATAAAGGCTTTTGCTTGTTTACCGCTTCCTGACCTCGTCTTCAACCATTATCTTTCTCAAACATAAAAACGTTTTCCTTGAAGCTTGGAATATTTTGGGTTGTTTATATTTAATTCTTCCATATTATTTCCCTGTTTAGAGCTTGAAAACTCAGGAGGCAGGTATGAAAGAGGATTCATGGTCCTACACTTGCCTTTACGGAAAATGGATACGGGGGACTCGAGCTCTTGCACTCGGCTTGTCAGGAGGCAGGTGTGAGGGACTCACACTCCTATACCCACCTCTCCAGAAGGCGAGTATTCTTTGTAAGTGCTCTTACGAGTGAAGACAATTACTTAGCTACCGCGTCGCTTGGATGAAATTACCTATTGGTGACAAGTAATAAGGAAATATACACGAGTTACTGAACAAGGTTTCGCTGGGACCTTCTCGGTGATTTAACAAGCTCTGCACTGAGCGAAACGTTGTCCCAATAAAAGCTAGTCGCAGCAACTTGTCATTGTTTTCAGACTGCTGGTTAATTAGCTTGAAAACCATGTGAGACGAATCGAAGAGCCTTGATTATTTCCAACAATGACTTCATTCCCCATTTGTTAAAGCATTTTTATAATGACTAAATGGTGCCTAGAAACAGACAATGAGTCTATAGGAAGGCTATATCATATGGTCGCAATAAATCCCAGTGTAGGGCGAAACAGCGTCTATTACAAGACTCTAATACATAAGTTTTACATTTTCAGTTTGTCGGCCAATCGCTGTTTACTACAATTAATAGAGATCAATACAGTGTTGCGAGTTGTGTGTTGAACACTAACTGACACTGGGAAAAACACGTATTAAACACTTAGGAGATTAATTAGAAGACGTTACACCCAGTGTTTTTTTTCCCAACCCAGTGTGCGAAATGTCTAATAAATAACTTTGTTATTGCAGGTGTGTCTTTATTCCTCAATATATCAATAATGATACCCAAGTACTTGTAAAAAGATCTTCAAGTAGATGGACGAGTACCTCCATAAATCATTGTGGATTAAGTACGACAGGGCATAATTAGTTCATCAAAATTCTTTTGAAAATATCTGTGAAGACGCAGAAAGTGTATCCTCGCTCACGGAAATAATGAAAGCTAATTTGTAAAGCATATTTTTTTTTATTATAAAAAATGCAATGCAGAGTCAGTTTTTATTTTAGATACTTTCGCCGAAGACAGTTTTATCAAATCTTCGCCTATATTTTTGAGGTTCCTGACAGGATTGAGTTTTGATAGATTTAATAAAGCTCAGTATTAGGTGAAACGCAGCCTAAAGACAATCGATTATTTATAGTATAATTGCGTTGCATGTGTGTCGATCTGAGAGGTGCAAGCAGTGTCCCACACTGTAAGTGCATTAACAGGACTGACTCCATTATACTGCGTGCTACCACCTGTAATTTTAGTGTGTGTGGCACTGCTTACGCCTGGGAGGGAGGGCAGTCTAACCATAAGATGTTTGCCTATCTATAAACCCAGCATCTCATTCGGCGTAATTGTTGGGGATATTTGACCTTTCGTCTAAATTTGTTGACGAGGCAGATGGCAAGGAACGATTAAGGATATAGACTGTGGAACGTGGAAAATAGACTTTCATTAGATTTACTTGCTTTATAATTATGATATATGTAATACGAGAGAGAACTGGTCACAACAGCGGCAAGTTGAAAATGTTTGTGTGAATTTGATAATGCTAGGAACTGATCATGTTCAAAGCTCTGAATAACTGCCAAACGGTTGTAGTGTTCCTTGAATAAAATTAGATAGAACAATCCAATGCAACCCATTAAACAGAGGGTTGAAACTCGTGTTATTTACCCATGTATCACCTTAAACAACGAAGTTTATAATAGTTACCCATATATCACGTTCAGTACACTCAAGTTTACATTAGTTGCTCACACACTGAAATCTGTATTAGTTACACATCCATCATGTTACAGAGTGAAACCTTAGATTATCAATGTAATGTAGAGACCCACGATACTCCTGATGACCTTTTACAGTTCTTTTTTCTTCAAGGAAAGGATCGAGGCTAGGAAGACCCACCTTGATCCACCTTTTTTTTTTTTTGTTGGAGAGAAGGGAGGGACATGATGCCTAATAGCATCGATGGTGGAGAGTCTTATAGAGTAAGAGAGTTGCAGACATACCATCGCCTAAGTTCCGAGAGAAGGAAAGAGAAATTGAGAGAGGGGATCGAAGTCACGCCGTTGTCCTTCTTACTTCTGAAGAGAGAGAGAGAGAGAGAGAGAGAGAGAGAGAGAGAGAGAGAGAGGAGAGAGAGAGAGAGAGAGAGAGTAGAAAGAAAGGCATCCCATCACCTTTAGTTTTGAAAAAAGGGGAAAGAGAGAGAAAACATCCTATTATCCCTATTTCCAAGGGAATGGAGAGGAAGAGGAGGAATTTACGGTATACTATCTCTTGTGTTCTGTGGGAAGGATAAGTAAGAGAAAGGGTTGATGGCATCCTATCAAATTCGTTCTAAAGTAAGAGAAAGCAGTTTCAAAGTAAAATAATCACCAACAAATAGCTAAAGATATTGAGAGAGAGATTAGAAGAGTCTTCTCCTCACCATCTTCCCGGATATTAAAAGAATTGACTATCTCCTACTCATCAAGCTGAGGGGGAGAAATCCAATTGCTCATTAATCATCTTTTTTGGATGATTAACTAAACTGTATTTCTAATGACATAGTTTCGTTCCTAATCACTCGTTTGATATTGATGACATATATATGAAAGGAGTGTGAACTTACCTATATACGCCTTACCTATATACAAATTGGTACTGAATGGCAGCAAAGAAAACACAGGTGCAGAGCAAAGGTTTATTTTGACAGTTTTATTAAATCAATGAACTGATAAAACTCTACACAGAGTAGCTTGATTTGCACTTATGTGTTTTTTTCATTACTTCAGTACATTTTATTATGGGTGAGATATGGAAGATTTTTCGTTTGTATGCTTAGCGTTCATAATTTTCAGTGAGGCTCCTGAGTATTTATAGCTCTGCAGTTAAGTTCCTCAGTTACCCTATTATGGAATCTTTGATTGATGCCGTTTCACCCATACAGTGGGCTTTATCAAGTCACATACGTCAGTAAAGAATTATTCCATAATACTGGATTTGTGGGTATCTCACACCATTACCTCTCCAGAACTGTCGGTGGTTAGTATGCAATTTGCTGATAAACAGAGTAACTTTGATATACCTTTGATGAGTTCCGAGACATATTATACTCCCAGAACCCGGCCTTGGACCAGGCTCATCCGGTGCTTTCCTGTCGCTACTGATAATAACACCACACATCAGATCAAGCCTGTATTAGACTACTTTTCACTCAAAGTTGACCTGAAGACGAACATCTTTGAGCGAAACGTCTAATAAAACTTTGTTCAACCTTTGTTTCAACCAGGATTCCCGATGATGGCAGATTGGAGACTGTGACGCCTCCTCCAGACTTTGTATTTACAATCGGTTCAGTCAAGGAGTAGTAGCTATGTCTTCAAAACTGATGGATTAACCACATCATCTTTACCTCTCCTCTGCTTCTGCATCTCCATATCTACAACCTCTGTATTTGACTGAAGACTGCTGTGTAGGTGAAACATTTCGGAATAAATATACTTTACTGCTGCACATGTGTCTTACTTCTCTACTTGTCGGTATTACATATACCATGGCTATACCCACAGTAGGGGATATAACAATATGCTCGTGACAGCTCTGCTGCTTTCCAACTTACGAAATCTTTAACCACACAGTAAATGAAGAACGTTTACGTTGAAAATGGTATAAAATGCTGACAAGTTGATGATTAAGACACTTGTGCAGCAGTTGGGTAACTTTGTGGAAACGTTTCACCTACAGAGTAGGCTTCTTCAGTCAAATACAGAGGCAGCAGGTGTAGTAGTGAAATGAAGATAATGTAATCAGTCCATCAACGTTGAAGAAATAGTATTTGAAGTGGTCAGTCCCTCATCTTGGAGAAAAGTTCAGCTCCCTGGTTATTTTGTGATATCACCTGTTTACTGTGATCTTATTGCACACACACACCCTGCACAACATATATATATTATTGTAGCCACAGACGAGTAGTATTGAATTAATAACAACACTGCGACTATCCTAGGATTCGAACCCATGTCGTTTTGGCCTGCCTAATAGTGAGCGAAAATCACACATGGCACCCACACATTCGTATGTCCTCGGATCAAGGTAAAACACCTAGCTCTGCTGGGTGCTTGATTCTTGTAGGATTGTTTGGTTCTGTGGGTTAGAGCGTCATGTGTGATTTTCGCTCACCATGAGGCGGGCCAAAACAGCATGGATTCGAATCCTAGGCTAGTCGCAGTGTTGTTATTGATATGTATGTATACATGTATATATTATATGTATATGCAAAATCGCGAACAAGCGACACAAGATGCAAAACAACGGTGGGAGTTGTAAGTAAATGTTATGTATATTATATATAACAGTATGCATATTTATGTAATACTAAAGATTTATGTCGTTATTGCACTCAGACATAGATACAATATCTCACATGACGATTGATTCATCGTAATTATATTTTTGTCAGTGATTTACCAAACGTAAGAAACAAATAAAGAACATTAAATTGAAGACATCTGATCATGATGAAGCTCCTGTGAGATGATATTTAATCAGACGTGATACCATGTAAGTTTATTTTGTCCCAGAACAGACAATGTATACACCGTGAGCAGCTCTCAGCTCACAGAGGAAGGGATGAGCCTCTAAATCAGGGTCGCGTATTGGTCTTTCTCCTCTGCTTTCTATAATTCGGGGTTATAAAGACGAGCTTTGTTCCGTGCCTTTGTGGCCCCGGGGCCTCGGGCGAGGCTGATCCATGGGGCTTAGAACCAAGTTTTAGGGGAGAGCGAGACGAAGAGGAAGAAAGGCGAAAAACAAGGAAAAACGAGCAGTAAAGAATAATAGAAATAAAAGGGGGGCAGATAGCTGCTAAATTCCTCAAAGATATTTTTAACACGAACTAAGTATAAATTTTTATATGAAATATGTGGATAGAAAGTAGCACATTTTTCCTAGTTTCTGTCTCCGGAAGGGTGAAGCGTATAGGCAAAATTCCTTACAACTACCGTCCCTGTAGGCCTAGCATTAAAGAGGCGCCCGTTTGGTAGCCGACTGATGTGATTCGATCCCAGTGTAAATATATTAGAATAGTGAAGACGGAACATACCGAGTATTTATCTGCTTCTGTACGTAAAAATAGGTAATTATATAAAGCTGACACACACACGTATACATAAAATAAGACTCGTGTCTTCCCATGACACAAGAGGGAAGGAAAATCGAAAATTTTTGTTTATGAACAGAATAAAAATTACAAAATGATATGGAAGAAAGAAAACTTTGAAGTTTAATTTACATAAAAAAATAAAAAAAAGAAGAATACCGTGACTGTAACAATACACAAATAACCATTAACTAGTCAAACACCAACACACGAAGGTAAAGGAGCCACTGTGGATTATTTGTGTATTCATAACATAAACTGTATTAGCGAACTGTAAGTGGCCTTACACTACTACATAAACATTGTTCTTAGAAAGGATAGGAATCAGGTAAACTGGATCAAATTTTCTTCTAACGTACCCAGAATATCATTGAAGGAATATGTATTAAGGTGAGTTATCTCCATTGACATGGTGTAACGGATGGTGTCTGAGTTATACCATCAGTCAAGCTCAGCACAATTGAGACTTGCCAGTAACTGGATGGGCGATCACTTGGCCACAGCCTCGCCCGGGCTGTAGAACATTAATAACCTAAGAGTCAGGTAAGTTTTCTTTGTCATGAGAAATGGGAAAGTTTCTCCTGGCTCAGGTTTATGTCAACCGATGACCAAGCTCAGTGGAATTTTGTGGCATTTGACCCAGGTCTTCCATTGACTTACTGTCTCAATAATATATTAACACTCACATCATAACCTGTGGTATTGAAGTCCCTGACGTTCTGCACCGTAACTTAGTCACGAGAAACTGAGAGACAGTTCCTAGTCATATTAAAAAAATTAGCTATTATATCAACTCATCCAGATCTATTATCAGCATATGGAGGAAAGCTATTTTACAATTATAATATGAATGCTTTGATATATTAATATTTATAATTAGTCAGTAATACTCTTTATAATATATTGAATATGAAACGAGCGTTGATCAGTATATAACTTATATATTTAAAACTTTACCTAAAAGAAAAAAAAATGGGATAATGGAGAAATAAGAAACAATAATGTTTACAAGAAAATATTTGATCTTCGATTTGGTTTTACTAGGTACTCAGAAGTCACACAAAGGGGAAAGTTTTGAGCTAAAAAACTCCTAATGTGCCTCAGGCCTCGTATGTCAGGAGGTCCATGGAGGCCTGGCCAGCGCCTCCAACAATAACCAGAGAACAGGAGCCCACCATGCGGTAGAGCACTCGGAGAGTCAAGGCCTAATAAAGTGGCCGTAAAATACACAAAGCATTGGCCGTATTAAGAATCCTTGGCCAGCACGCCCATTGTGCTCTCCCAGACCACTAAAAGTCAGTCAGTTCTTCGAGCTTCCTACTGGAGTCGCAGCGGGAGGCAAGTGATGCACGCCGCTTCGTAATGGCCTCCAGCGGAAAATGGCATGTCTCACGATGCCCGAGGAAGGATGATGTCAATACTACTTGAACTTGTTTATCCCCGGATAGCTGACATCATTAGCAGCGCAGTGACATCATCGCACACGAGTATCGATCTTCGTATCGAAAGACGTTCATATTTACCGACGGCAAGGATGCTCCGGAGAGTGCTGGAGGCTTGCCACGAGGAGAAGTCTTGGAGCAGATCCTTGGCGTCGAGCACTCTGCAAATTCCCCAACCGGTTGTAGTGTTGCCGTCTGTTATGACTTCCGGCTGGTGTATGGAGAATGGGGATCCTCCACTGGTAGTCCGGGTAAGCAGGCAGCAATACAACTGCAGCCCGTCTGCATAATAAAAGACAGTACTCGTGAACGGAAGGGCTTCTCTAGCCACAAGTTTGTTTCTTTAGTTTCCTGCTTCTTTATCTCTCTCTCCTCTCTTTCTCTATTACAGTAATTCACCTATGCTTGTGTACTCTACAATGCCGCAATTAATAACTCACAGGGTCAAATGTAATAACCCACGGGGTTAAGGGTACTAAATAAACCCACGGATTTGAGGGTAATAACCCACTGGGTTAACGGTAATAACCCACGGGGTAAACAGTAAAAACCCACGGGGTACACGGTAATAACCAACGGGGGTTAACAGTAATAACCAACGGGAGTTAACAGTAATGACCCAGAGATTAACGGTAATGACCCACGGGGTTAATGACAATGTTAATTACCCACTGGCTAAGCGATGAGCGTAAAATATATATTGTAAACTTGATTTTTGCTCTTGCTTTATATATTTGGCATAAAAGTAAAGTTCGGGGGAGTAACCTGCGCTCATACCAGACCTGAATGACGCATGTAAGAGTAATACCAGACCTGAATGACGCATGTAACAGTAATACCAGACCTGAATGACGCATGTAACGTAATACCGACTGAATGACGCATGTAACAGTAATACCAGACCTGAATGACGCATGTAACAGTAATACCAGACCTGAATGACGCATGTAACAGTAATACCAGACCTGAATGACGCATGTAACAGTAATATCAGACCTGAATGACGCATGTAACAGTAATACCAGACCTGAATGACGCATGCAACAGTAATACCAAACCTGAATGACGCATGTAAGAGTAATACCAGACCTGAATGACGCATGTAAGAGTAATACCAGACCTGAATGACGCATGTAAGAGTAATACCAGACCTGAATGACGCATGTAACAGTAATACCAGACCTGAATGACGCATGTAAGAGTAATACCAGACCTGAATGACGCATGTAAGAGTAATACCAGACCTGAATGACGCATGTAAGAGTAATACCAGACCTGAATGACGCATGTAAGAGTAATACCAGACCTGAATGACGCATGTAAGAGTAATACCAGACCTGAATGACACATGTAAGAGTAATACCAGACCTGAATGACGCATGTAAGAGTAATACCAGACTGAATGACGCATGTAAGAGTAATACCAGACCTGAATGACGCATGTAAGAGTAATACCAGACCTGAATGACGCATGTAAGAGTAATACCAGACCTGAATGACGCATGTAAGAGTAATACAGACCTGAATGACCAATGTAAGAGTAATACCAGACCTGAATGAGCATGTAAGAGTAATACAGACCTGAATGACGCAATGTAAGAGTAATACCAGACCTGAATGACACATGTAAGAGTAATACCAGACCTGAATGACGCATGTAAGAGTAATACCAGATCTGAATGACGCACGTAAGAGTAATACCAGACCTGAATGACGCATGTAAGAGTAATACCAGACCTGAATGACGCATGTAAGAGTAATACCAGACCTGAATGACACATGTAAGAGTAATACCAGACCTGAATGACGCATGAAAGAGTAATGCCAGACCTGAATGACGCAACGAACAGTAATATCAGACCTGAATAACGCATGTAAGAGTAATTCCAGACCTGAATGACGCATGTAAGAGTAATACCAGACCTGAATGACGCATGTAACAGTAATACCAGACCTGAATGAAGCATGTAAGAGTAATACCAGACCTGAATGACGCATGTAGGAGTAATACCAGACCTGAATGACGCATGTAACAGTAATTCCAGACCTGAATGACGCATGTAACAGTAATACCAGACCTGAATGATGCATGTAAGAGTAATACCAAACCTGAATGACGCATGTAAGAGTAATACCAGACCTGAATGACGCATGTAACAGTAATTCCAGACCTGAATGACGCATGTAACAATAATACCATACCTGAATGACGCATGTAAGAGTAATACCAGACCTGAATGACGCATGTAAGAGTAATACCAGACCTGAATGACGCATGTAAGAGTAATACCAGACCTTAATGACGCATGCAACAGTAATACCAGACCTGAATGACGCATGTAAGAGTAATACCAGATCTGAATGACGCATGTAAGAGTAATACCAGACCTGAATGACGCATGTAACAGTAATACCAGACCTGAATGACGCATGTAACAGTAATACCAGACCTGAATGACGCATGTAACAGTAATACCAGATCTGAATGACGCATGTAACAGTAATACCAGACCTGAATGACGCATGTAACAGTAATACCAGATCTGAATGACGCATGTAACAGTAATACCAGACTTGAATGACGCATGTAACAGTAATACCAAACCTGAATGACGCATGTAAGAGTAATACCAGACCTGAATGACGCATGTAAGAGTAATACCAGACCTGAATGACGCATGTAACAGTAATTCCAGACCTGAATGACGCATGTAACAGTAATACCAGACCTGAATGACGCATGTAAGAGTAATACCAAACCTGAATGACGCATGTAAGAGTAATACCAGACCTGAATGACGCATGTAACAGTAATTCCAGACCTGAATGACGCATGTAACAGTAATACCATACCTGAATGACGCATGTAAGAGTAATACCAGACCTGAATGACGCATGTAAGAGTAATACCAGACCTGAATGACGCATGTAAGAGTAATACCAGACCTTAATGACGCATGCAACAGTAATACCAGACCTGAATGACGCATGTAAGAGTAATACCAGATCTGAATGACGCATGTAAGAGTAATACCAGACCTGAATGACGCATGTAACAGTAATACCAGACCTGAATGACGCGTGTAACAGTAATTCCAGACCTGAATGACGCATGTAACAGTAATACCAGACCTGAATGACGCATGTAAGAGTAATACCAAACCTGAATGACGCATGTAGAGTAATACCAGACCTGAATGACGCATGTAACAGTAATTCCAGACCTGAATGACGCATGTAACAGTAATACCATACCTGAATGACGCATGTAAGAGTAATACCAGACCTGAATGACGCATGTAAGAGTAATACCAGACCTGAATGACGCATGTAAGAGTAATACCAGACCTTAATGACGCATGCAACAGTAATACCAGACCTGAATGACGCATGTAAGAGTAATACCAGATCTGAATGACGCATGTAAGAGTAATACCAGACCTGAATGACGCATGTAACAGTAATACCAGACCTGAATGACGCGTTGTAACATGTAATACAGATCTGAATGACGCATGTAACAGTAATACCAGACCTGAATGACGCATGTAACAGTAATACCAGACCTGAATGACGCATGTAACAGTAATACCAGACTTGAATGACGCATGTAACAGTAATACCATATCTGAATGACGCATGTAACAGTAATACCAGACTTGAATGACGTATTTAACAGTAATACCATACCTGAATGACGCATGTAACAGTAATACCAGAAATGAAAGACGCATGCAACACTAATATCATAATTTAATATGACTTTTTTCTCTTGTCTCAAAAAAGCAAATTATTTGTTTTTGGAATTGCTAGTTGCATTCCATAAAATTATGTAATATTTTGCATTGCTTTAATATTTTCTTGTCAGTAACTTTTAAAGACTGATCTATCAAAAGGCAAAGATCACGCAGCATGAACATCTTGTGTACACTGTCTGATCATCGTTGTTTTCATCTCACTGGTAGAGTGAGGTTCATTACCTATTTCGGATGATTAAACATCTAGGTCAGAGGTTAAAATTATCATTACGGTAAAGATTACTAATCCGACCCCTGTCCGATACAGTGCGTTACCGCCTTGATATCTTCATAATTTATAATTTTTCATGTTTTTCTCTCTCTCTCTCTCTTTTTGAAGTTTTTCCAACAGCGTGCAACTGAGCAGGTGTGATTCCAGTTAAAGTACTAAGGCTAAAACTCTAGATCTAAGAAAAATGCTCACGCGTTTTGATCATTAATCTTCGGCCTTGTTCCGGGTGGGGTTGGGCGGTGGTCGTTGGAGAACAGTCGGGGTCCGGAGAACGTAAGTGCTGTCGGTCGGTATGGATGAGGAAGGGAGGTGGGGGTGGGGGTCAGTAAGTTTCAGTAAGCGTCGGCTAGGGTTGGAGAGGATTGTGTTGGTGATGGTTGTCCTGAGGGATGGTTGGGTATTGCTGCTGGTTGATGGGAGGCGGAGGTCAGCGTGTCAGTTAGGGCCGTTGTGATTGGAGGTATACCGTTTGGGAGAGGTCAGAGTGCATAGGTAAGAGGACGGAGGGGGTGGGGGAAGGAGTCATTGAAGGTTGGAGAATTCGGTAAGTAACAAAGATAGTGTAGTGAGTGACACTCGGAGGGTTGCTGGTGAGATGGGTTGAATTATTCGGAGTGTTGTAGGTTGTCAGTGTGGGTTAGAAAGTGTTGTTAAGGGTCAGCAACTGTCTTGTCGAGTTGGGTGGAAATGGGAAGGTGTGGATACAGATTAGTGAGGTTTATTAGAATTCGGTGAGATGGGAGGAGGGTAATCGTGGGTCAGAAAGGGAACGTAAAAGGTGAATTGAGATCAGATTGGGCATTTACCGAGAGGGGCGAGAACTACCAACCCTATTAACCCCCTGAGGGGCCTTTCTGCCCTCCTCGTGCGCTGAGACAATCAAACTGGGAGGCTACGGTATACGAAGGAAAGAGGAGGAAGAGACGAGCAGATGTGTGTGTATATGGGGAGTATGTGTGTGTGTGTGGTGTGTGTGTGTGTGTGTGGTGTGTGTAGTGTGAGTGTGTGTGTGTGTGTGTGTGTGTGTGTGTGTGTTGTATGGTGTGTATGTGTGTGTGTGTGTGTCCTACCTAGTTGAGGTTGCGGGGGTCGATTTCGAGCTCCTGGCCCCGCCTCTTCACTGATCGCTACGGGGTTTCACTCTCCTGAGCGTGAGCTTTATCATCCTTGCTTAAAGCTATGTATGGATCCTGCTCCACTACATCGCTTCCCAAACTTATTCCGTTATGACTACTGCTGTGGCTGTAGAAAATACTTCCTAACATCCCTGTGATCATCTGTGTCTTCAGCTTCAACTTGGGTGTCCCCTTGTTACTGTGTCAATGCTCTGGAACACTGTCTTTGTCCACCTTGTCTATTACCTCTCGTAGTTTTGTATGTCGTTATCATGTCCCCCTATCTCCTGTCCTCCAGTGTCAGGTTGATTTCTTAACCTTCCTGGAGGTACGTACTCTTAGTCTGGGGACTAGCTTGTTGCAAACCTTTGCATTTGCTTAGTTTCTGTGTGTTGGCTAGGTGTGGGTTCAAACTGGTGCCGCATACTCCAATGTGGGCTAACGTACACGGTGTACAGGGTCCTGTGTGTGTACTCACCTAGTTGAGGTTGCGGGGGTCGAGTCCGAGCTCCTGGTGGTGTGTGTGTGTGTGTGTGTGTGTGTGTGTGTGTGGTGTGTGTGTGTGTGTGTGTGTGTGTGTGTGTGTGTGTGTGTGTGTGTGTGTGTGTGTGGTGTTGTTGACGGTGTTGAAAGGAAAGAAAAAGCAGCGAGCAAGTGGGTGAATAAGAAAGGGAGCGTTACATAGCTAGAAGACAGGATGGAAAAATCAGAATTTGGTTGCAGGTCAAATTATAAGAATGCATACATAAATAGTTTAAATAGAAAATACATCTAAAAATGGACCGCAGAAATTTTTAAATAAATGAAGTAAAACTACTACAGAGCAATAAAAGAGAAAGAGACGTAAGAGGCGAAGAAACAGGGTAGGAAGAAAATAAATACCAAGTATGATCAAAACTGTCCGACGTGTTCTCTGCCATCAGCAGTGCGCAAGAGAAACTTTGTAGATGAGGATGAGGAAGGCTGACAAAAAGTAAGCATGACCTACTGTTTCCACTAGCGGGCCCTTGCCCACATGAGACACTGTCGTCTCTCTACATGTTCTACAACTACGTTACTAAACTTATGGCTCATCACAAAAGCATGATCTAGGGGGCATCACCCACATGTGGTACTGTCTTCAACTGCTGCACTCCTCCTCTTCTTCCAATGGCACCAATATATAAGGTGTTATCATGAAGCATGCTCAGGTGAAAATTCTCTCACTGAAGATACCTAGGTGTTGTACATGTTTCTTATTTATTAATTTCTGCATATCAGGTGCGAAATTCTTCTGAGGTGATATATTGAAAAAGCTACGTAACGGCTCACTAAGACTATCTTGAATTCTTTACGAGCCCTTGCATACAGTTCGTCGGTACCCAATGGACTTTTTTCTTTAATCGAATTAATTCATAATTGTTTCTAGTGGCTGTTTTACGTAATTTTTGTTCCTCAAGTGGTGTGGGCTGGGTATTGTGTCTCGTTTAGGGTGGGAAAAGTCTGGCGAGAACGTCTGAAATCATAAAATTGCCGGAATTCTGCGTGATAGTATTGGTAGCTGCAATAAGAGTAAATTGTAAACAGCACCTGTTGTGCTACTCAGTTTTTTGCTTTGATGGCTAATTTGGCCTTTTGAGGTTCATGGGAGAATTTCGGTGTATAGCGCAAGCGTTGCTTAAATTTTCTCTCTTTGACATCCATACGTGGGTGTCTTGATGGGTTATTCCAGGCTTCGATAAGTCTTTCCCAGGTTTAGTTTGTCACACTCCTCACAGGGGATCGTGAAGATGCCAGCATTACATTTATCGTGTTGTGACTTTCAGACATTTTGGCTGAAATAAAATTCTAATCGTCCCAAAGCTGTGAAATAATTGAATGTGGACATCTGGCTGTCAAACACCGGCTTTCCAAATAAATTTGACAAAAAAGCATATGAAGAGAGACAAATTGTGTTACGAATTAACTGGAGGAAAATTGCGGGTGTATCAAAACAAAGTCCCCGCAGGCCGGGGGAACTGTGATTTGAGGGCCCCTGGGGGGATCAGTGCCTAAACAACCAAGGGCCCGTGGCTGAATTTGATGCACTCAAACTTTAAGTACAGACTACATGGGGAAAGTGCACGTTTTTAATATTGCTATCAACATAAAGTTTCCACCAGTAAGTAGGCTTTTTCTGAGGAAAATGATGAATTTGTGGTATGGGCCCTGGGCGGAATGAGAATTTCAATATGTGTTTTAAGCCAACATCTGGTAATAGGAAATTTGAGATGATTTATAATTTCATTAGCCAAAATATTTATTTTATTCATGGGACTCAACACTTTTTTATCAAGAATTAACACAATCCAACCAGTAAATCTGTTTTTTAGCAAAAAAGATTAAGGTTGTAGAAACTGTAAATTTCAAAGAGAAAATTACTAACTAATTTTAATAACCAGGCATCCCTCTGATCACTAATTGTGTAAACAAATGATGTAGTTTTTCCAAATACATAGCACTAGAGGTGATACTCAGTGGACATAATCTTAGAGGTTTTTACCCAATTTTTCACAGCCTAAAGGATTTTCTATTTCCATCCATCTAATAACCCTCTTATATCGACAGGAATTAAACACAATAAAAATCAGTGAATTCCATATGAGCAAAAAATATTAGGAGGTCGTGTGAACTGGATAATTTAGGTGAAAAATCTTACTGACTTGGAAAATCTTCCGTAATCTTAGATACTTCCGTTGATTCAAAACCAAAGGGGTTAAATCCATTAGGCATGAGGGAACCCCGGGGGAGCTATCCAGGCTGCGACCCCTTAAGTCTTTACACTCTTAACAGCAACCCTCCCTGAAAGTTTATATATACTATTATTAAATATTTATATAATATATATAATATTATATATATATTATATATATATATATATAATATAATTTATATAGTATTAATATATGGAATTGGAATAATATTTAAGTAAATACTGATAAGAATAACTTCCAAGTTTGAACTTTCCAGACCCAAGTTTCAAATCTACAGATCAAGTTCAAACTCTTCGCTCTGCTTACTGTATCTAGGTTTCATTAATACACAAGCTTGTTCTTCCTGTATAGTTCTGTTGTGTGTCAGCAGCTGCGAGGTTTTTCCTACACCTCGATGGTATCTAAAGCTCTTGCTCCTCTAAGGATTAGCTTTTATCAGCAACTTTAAATAACTTCGTGGCTTTGTGGTCTACAGTTCCCCCTCGAGGTGTTGGTAACGACGAGAGGATCGCAGGGGCACACGAAGGTGTTGACAACGGTAGGAGGAGCACATGACTTTTTTTCCCATCCCCCTTTTCCTAAGGTTTTGGCATCGGTGGCAGGAACACGAAGACCCGTTTACCAACCCCCTCCCTACGCATCCCCTGAAGTGTTGACAACAATGACAGGACCGCAAGGGCACCAAGCGGTGTTGAGAACGGTGGCAGTAACACAGACCACCCCCTCCTTCACCTTTTCCTGAGGTCCTGACAACGACGGCAGGATCACAGGGGGCCCCTTACAGGTCCTGGCAACGGTGGCAGGGGTGAGAGGGCTCATAGTCACGTCCCGGACATGTTGGAAGCTATTTGAGCACACACTGAAACGACACCGAAGACGCTATAATGGCGGAAGTGATCTAGAGAGAAGGGTGGTCCAAGGGAAGGGAGGCAGACTGCTTCTACTACTCTCTCTCTCTCCTCTTAAGACTCAGGTTCTTCCCCCTTCCATCTTATTCTTGTTTTCTCTATTATTTTTCCTAATTTTATTTATATTTTTTCTTTTTCTTCTCGTATTGCTTCTTTGTCTCCCTTTTCCTTCCGCTTTCATTTTATTATTATTATTATTATTATTATTATTATTATTATTATTATTATTATTATTATTATTATTATTATTATTATTATTATTATTATTATTTTATTATTATGTAGTTTAAACTTGGTGCTGCTCTTTTTTACTAACTCTAGTTTCAGTTCCGTTATTTTTGTGTTCTTCTTACTCTAGTTTTTCTAGTACCAGTTGTTTCCTTTGTGTCCTCGCTGTCTTGCCCTTCGTCTCACCTCTACATTCCCTGAAAATTACGGTTCATGAGTTCTTCCATTCTGGGTTGTGTAGGAGAGGAGCGTAACGAGAAGAGATGGTCACCATCCAAATTCTGACTCCTGCTATTATTTAGCATGTCTGTGAGTTTCTTTGTGTGTGTGTGTGGAGGGTGTATATTTCCACGCATTTAGCCTGTTTGTGTGTGTTTTTTTTTCCTGTTGTTTCGTGTGCGTAGGTATGGGCATAGAAACAAGTGTGTACCAAAGGCTCGGAACAATAGCCTTCGCTGAGAGATCGGAAGAAAGGTTAGTGATGACAGAGAAAGAGTGAGTCTGGAAATTCTGTGACGCCATACGAAAGAAAACTGGGAAAAATTGCATATGCAAAACAGCGATTTTTTTATATTATTATTCAACATATACGGTATAATAGTAGCCAAAACTAAACGAGGAGTTACTGGCTACAGTTCACAGGGTAAGGAGGAATACAGAACATTATGATATACTGAGATCGGCTTTCAGGTTTCTTTGGGTTTCTGACCGCAGTTCAGTCAGGGAAGAGAAGCTGGTACTGGCAACAGTATTTAAAACATATTTTGCAGAACAAGGTTTTGATGGGCTGACGTTTAGTTCAGTGTAGAACTTAAAGTCAAAGCCTGATAAAGTTTTACATAAGAACATAAGAACGTAAGTAAGAAGGAACACTGCAACAGGCCTACTGACCCATACGGAGCAGGTCCATGTCACCCTTCCCCCCCGGATAAGCCCAATGACCCCCACCCCCGATTAGCCCAATGACCCACCCAGTATGGTCACGGTGGAAACATAAACACATATGCAGTTTAATGTGATCCTTTATTGGCAACGTTTCGCCCACACAGTGGGCTTTTTCAAGTCACACACAGAGCGAAACTTTGTCTATATTAAAACCTGCTCTGCAATGTGCTTGTTAGTGTGTGTGTGTGTGTGTGTGTGTGTGTGTGTGTGTGTGTGTGTGTGTGTGTGGTGTGTGTGTGTGTGTGTGTGTGTGTGTGTGTGTGTGTGTGTATCTGCCTGTCTGCCTGTCTGCCTGTCTGTGTCTGTGTCTAATTGTGGTTGCAGAGGTCGAATCATAGCTCCTGGCCCCGTCTCTTCACTGGTCGCAGACACACACACACACACACACACACACACACACGCACACACACTGCGTGTGTGTATGTGTGTGTTTACTTCGGTGCTGTTCTCAATTACAGCGTTAGTGAAAATGCTGAAGGCCTCAAAACCGCAGCTGTGCTGAGCATCAGTGGCTACAGAGACAGAGCGCCACATTCCCTTAACCAGATCAGCCCCGACTCCTCTGTCTCTCGCATTCGTTTTTTGCTATATCTGGTACCCACTACAACGTTATGTGTGTACACAAATAACTAGCGCATAGCAGAGACTTATGACGTCCTCATAAGTTTATTTATCCTATGTGCGGGTTATTTGTGTATTATACCAGTCACGCTATAGTGCCTCTTTGTTCGTTGTGTGTGTACGCTATTCCCTCGATGTGCACATCGTGTCTGTGTCTACAGCACTACCTCTGTGTACACCATCTCTGTGTGTACAACGTCTGTGTGTACACTGCTCCCTCTGTGTCTGAGCGTCTGTGTGCACAAATAATTAATACAATAATAAATATTTTTTTTACGAAAAGATACTGAGTGCAAATGATAATGGCTGGTAAGCAAACAGTGTACCTGCCATATAATAAGACCCGTGGCTAAGTTGACAATGTTGACTATGTGCCCTTGGTTCGATCCCAGCGTAGGTGGAGACATTGGGCATGTTTCTTTACACCTGCTGTCCTTGTCCACCTAACAGTAAGTAGGTAACCAGGTGTTAGTCGACTGGTATAGGTCGCATCCTGGGGGGTGGTAGTAAACCCTAGACAGGGCTGGGCTTTGATATGAGCTGAGGTAGATAACAGCGCTTAACCTGCGAACAAAAAGAGTACAGGAGTTTTGGTTTGAACAATAATAAGAACCTGCTATCGTGGAGATCGAAACATTGCCACAATAAAGTGTCACATTAGTTGTATCTGTGTTCATTTAACATACATTTTTGTCGGTAATTCTGCCATTATTACTAATCCATAGATGACAAATATATGTTCTTTTCGACGTTACTCTCCGTCCTGGGCGGATTCTTGACCTTAACTTGATGCAGGACGGATAGGCACGAAGTTAGTTTTTTCTTCATTCATAAATCCTACTTTTATGGTGATTTTCAAAACAATTTGACTATTCTTCTTCCCTAGAGGGTATAACTTTCATATTATAATAACGTTTTCCTCGCTGCGCGAAACGTGGCCAGAGAATCTGGAATTCATCCTCAAACGGTTCTTTTCGCCACACTGTTCGTTAAGAAAAAAATCACCATTACAAGAATATGTATATGCCAGTCAGTTTTCATTATCATTATTTCATTCAACACACCAAGAAAATAATTGAAAGTAGCAATATTTAAACCCAGGAACATATTTCGTTTACTGGAAATACCTATTAATCATTTCTGCATTCTGATTTTACGAACAGGTCTTGTTGTCCCGCTACAGTTTACATGCATCAATATGATGATTATTTGCATCGCAAAACTGCATTGTAAGATAGAGATAAACAACATTTACGAAAGACGAAGAGAAAGAAACAAAATAATTGCAAAAAAATTACCAGTACCAAAGGAAGAGGGTAAATCCTTTTTTTTTTTTTAAGAAGAGAAGAAAATGTAAGACAAAGAAAACGGGGTAGAAGAGGAATAGCTTTTCAGGCAACATGTTCTTCTCTTGAGACTTTATCTCTATTGAGCAACACTGCAAGAAATATGATTATAGTTCAATATGTTGTGCAAACTCACGTTGCAGTCTTGGTTAAGTGCCGGAGGTGTGTAGGATCATGTTGCAGTCTTGGTTAAGTGCCGGAGGTGTGTAGGATCATGTTGCAGTCTTGCTTAAGTGCCGGAGGTGTGTAGGATCATGTTGCAGTCTTGTTTAAAGTGCCGGGGGTGTGTGGATCTGTTGCAGGTTTTGGTTTAAAGTGCCGGAGGTGTGTAGGATCATGTTGCAGTCTTGGTTAAGTGCCGGAGGTGTGTAGGATCATGTTGCAGTCTTCCTCAAGTGCCGCAGGTGTGTAGGATCATGTTGCAGTCTTGGGTTTAAGTCCGGGAGGGTGTGGGACAGTTGCGTCTTCCTCAATGCGCGGTGGTGGCATGTTCAGTCTTGATCAAGTGCCCAGGTGTGCACGATATTTACAGTTTTGCTTAAGTACCGTGGGTGTGTACACATGAGCAGTTTTGATCAAGTGCCGGGGTGTGACGATCATGTGCAGTCTTGATAAAGTACCGCCGGGAGGTGTGTACGTCATGTTGCAGTTTTGTCAAGTGCCGGAGGCGTGTAGGATCATGTTGCAGTCTTGATCAAGTGCCGGAGGTGTGTACGATCATGTTGCAGTCTTGATCAAGTGCTGGAGGTGTGTACGATCATGTTGCAGTCTTGATCAAGTGCCGGAGGTGTGTACGATCATGTTGCAGTCTTGATCAAGTGCCGGAGGCGTGTAGGATCATGTTGCAGTCTTGATCAAGTACCGCCGGAGGTGTGTACGATCATGTTGCAGTCTTGATCAAGTGCCGGAGGTGTGTACGATCATGTTGCAGTCTTGATCAAGTACCGCCGGAGGTGTGTACAAATCATGTTGCAGTCTTGACCCAAGTGCCGGAGGTGTGTACGATCATGTTGCAGTCTTGATCAAGTGCCGGAGGTGTGTACGATCATGTTGCAGTCTTGATCAAGTGCCGGAGGCGTGTAGGATCATGTTGCAGTCTTGATCAAGTGCTGGAAGGTGTGTACGATCATGTTGCAGTCTTGATCAAGTGCCGGAGGCGTGTAGGATCATGTTGCAGTCTTGATCAAGTGCTGGAGGCATCACTCAGATAACCGAACCTATGAGTAAGGTTTGATTATCACATCTTCGAAGCTGTTTTCTTACTACCTGAAAGACCTTGTCTGTGAGGAATCTAAACGAGTTAACGCTGCGAGACATCTTTTCCTCTTATGATTGTAAACCATCACTCTGGACGCAAGGCAAACCACTGGCAGACTGTGCAAAGCACCCCTAATGAAAAGCAGGGTTGTCATATAAGTACACTGAGAGACAGGACAATAAGTGAAAGGGATCCCAGACTATTTAATAGCCTTCAATCATACATAAAGAGCATTACCAAAAGACTCCTTGCTGTCTTCAAGAGAGACCTGGAAAGGTTCCTGTGACTCGTTGTGACTCTTAGTTGGACTACGTGCTGTCATCAGTAACAACTTGGTTAAAGGCCTAATCCACCAGGAGGCCAGGTCTGAGACCGGGCCACGGGGGAGGGGGGTCGTTGACCCTCGGAACACTCTTCAGGTAGACTCCAGGTAGATAGACTTCTCTGTACACTTGGAAAAGAAACTCTTCCTTATTTTTTAGAGTATAATGAAGGCTTATATGAGTTTTAACTAAGGACTAAATATGTTGTTGGCCGATAATGTTTTTCATTAGACTCTAAACCCGTGTGGGTCATAAAACTCAAGGAGTGGTGAATAAAAAGTCACAATACCGTGGTTGGAGCAACATGTGTCTAATTCATCAGGTATATTGAAAACCATAATCATTATTTAACAAAACGAGAGTAAATACGAACATAAATTAAAAATCTTATCAGTGGCCGCTTATTCCGTTAATTTTTTTTTTTTTTTTACATTTTCAGAACTCTAAATCAGGACTACGTTTACGAAACTTCAGCTAAATTTTACCCCAAAAAATAAACAGGACATTTTTCTTTCGAAAAACAAGTAATGTATTTGCCAAATATATCTTCATATGATTTACTGTAAGTGTAGCATTTTTTCTCTTACCTTTTAATGCAAACAGATTCTTGTTTAAATGTTTCTATGTTGCTGTGAAAGTTGAATAATTCTGCTAGCAAAATTTCTTCCAGGTATACAAACTTTTTGTAAATATTGATCGAGCCAGTCTATGGCAAAGCTGTAAGAAAGTCGTTTAATAAAATAAATGACTCTTGGAAAGAAGCTGAAGAGTAAGAATATATTTTTGTGTCGTTTGACCAACACCAGAAGCCTTTGAACCAGCACGAGAAGCCTTTGAACTAACGCGAGAAGCTTTGAACTAATAAGAGATGCTTTGAACTAACACGAGAAACCTTTGGACCAACATGAGAAGCCTTTGAAGCAACACGAGAAGCCTCTGAGCCAACAGAAGATTTTGAACCAACACGTTACGTTTTTGAACCATCATTAGAAACCTTTGAACCAATACGAATAACCTCTAGAACAACATGAGAAGCCTTGGAAGCAACACGAGAAGTCTTTAAGATAACAGAAACATTTCAACTAACACGTGAAGCTTTTAAACCAACATCAGAAGCCTTTGGACCAACACGGGAAGCCTTTGGACCAAAACGAGAAGCCTTTGGACCATTTCGAAAAGCCTTTGAACCACCACAAGAAGCTTTTGGACCAACACAAGAAGCTTTTGGACCAACACAAGAAGCTTTTGGACCAACACAAGAAGCTTGTGGACCAACACAAGAAGCCTCTGAACCAACACAAGAAGCCTTCGGGCCCTCACGGGAAGCCATTGTTAGGACATTCTTTACTGGATGACGGTGGTAGCGCAAGATACCATCAGCGGACAGCGTCCAGTATTTGTCACTGTCACGGGAGGCTCGTTCGTCACACGTCACCAGCGTCACCCAAAACAAATGAGCAGTGAGACACGACGGGCGATGTCAATAAATGGAATATTCAGACTTTACTAGATTTTCTGAACTCTCTGTCACATTCTAGATAAGACGTAAAGATCTTGACTCTGGTTCTGGTAAAGGCTCTGTGGACTTGTATGAAAAGAAGTGTACATATGAATTATAATCACACACACAACAGCGAAGAAATGAGGCCAGGAGCTGTGAATCTTCCCTTGCAGCAACAAATAAGTGAGTACACACACACACACACACACACGCACGCGCGCGCGCGCGCGCGATAAAACAAGCCTAGTGTCTAATCGACATGTGCCTAGGACAAAATGGTAACTAACTAACACACACACACACACACACACACACACACACACACACACACACACACACACATACACACACACCTGTGTCATTGACGTGTATAGTATGCAAAATTATGGAGAAGATTATCAGGAGGAGAGTGGTGGAGCACCTGGAACGGAACAAGAGTATAAATGCCAACCAGCACGGATTCACGGAAGGCAAATCCTGTGTCACAAACCTTCTGGAGTTTTATGATAAAATAACAGAAGTAAGACACGAGAGAGAGGGGTGGGTTGATTGCATCTTCTTGGACTGCAAGAAGGCCTTTGACACAGTTCCTCACAAGAGATTAGTGCAGAAGCTAGAGCATCAGGCGCATATAACAGGAAGGGCACTGCATTGGATCAGAGAATACCTGACAGGGAGGCAACAACGAGTCATGGTACGTAATGATGTATCACAGTGGGCACCTGTGACGAGCGGGGTCCCACAGGGGTCGGTCCTAGGACCAGTGCTATTTTTGGTATATGTGAACGACATGATGGAAGGGTTAGACTCAGAAGTGTCCCTGTTTGCAGATGATGTGAAGTTAATGAGGAGAATTAAATCTGATGAGGACCAGGCAGGACTTCAAAGAAACCTGGACAGACTGGACACCTGGTCCAGCAAATGGCTTCTCGAATTTAATCCTGCCAAATGCAAAGTCATGAAGATAGGGGAAGGGCACAGAAGACCACAGACAGAGTATAGGCTAGGTGGCCAAAGACTGCAAACCTCACTCAAGGAGAAAGATCTTGGGGTGAGTATAACACCGAGCATGTCTCCGGAAGCACACATCAATCAGATAACTGCTGCAGCATATGGGCGCCTGGCAAACCTGAGAACAGCATTCCGATACCTAAGTAAGGAATCGTTCAAGACACTGTACACCGTGTATGTCAGGCCCATACTGGAGTATGCAGCACCTGTTTGGAACCCGCACTTGATAAAGCACGTCAAGAAACTAGAGAAAGTACAAAGGTTTGCGACAAGGTTAGTTCCAGAGCTAAGTGGAATGTCCTATGAAGAAAGATTAAGGGAAATCGGCCTGACGACACTGGAGGACAGGAGGGTCAGGGGAGACATGATAACGACATATAAAATACTGCGTGGAATAGACAAGGTGGACAAAGACAGGATGTTCCAGGGAGGGGACACAGAAACAAGAGGCCACAATTGGAAGTTGAAGACACAAATGAGTCAGAGAGATATTAGGAAGTATTTCTTCAGTCATAGAGTTGTAAGGCAGTGGAATAGCCTAGAAAATGACGTAGTGGAGGCAGGAACCATACACAGTTTTAAGACGAGGTTTGATAAATCTCATGGCGCGGGGAGAGAGAGGGCCCAGTAGCAACCGGTGAAGAGGCGGGGCCAGGAGCTAAGACTCGACCCCTGCAACCACAAATAGGTGAGTACAAATAGGTGAGTACACGGGCGTGCGCGCTCGCACGTATTATCGAAAAGTGCCTTTGACAACCAGTAACTAACGCAACAGAGAAATTATTTAATATTTAACCTTCCTGTGTTATTCAAATCCCATTGTGCAATAAACATACCCTTATATATTGAACATAGTCACACGTATGTATATACGTGTGAACAATTTGAACACTGTTTGGATTTCATGCATATCTGCAGTAACACTCGGATATGAATCCTGAATGAGCATTCCCAGGCTCACTGTCACCTCACCTTCAGCATTTAACTCAACATACAACAAATATTAAACGTTACTGGCAGTGTCGGCCCTGCACATCAAGCATTTCGAGGCCAGTTATAACCCAACAAGAAGCACAGTGGATGGTAATCCTCCCACTACGGTATCAGAGTGGATGGTGATCTACGCATCCACAGTACACATGTTAGCTAGTGATTAACCCACTACACTCTCACCCACCTACAGTATTTCTTTTTTTTTATTTTAAATTGTATTAGATAATAAAACGTCGCGTAAGAATTACTTCGTGGGTGTTGGCGCTGTCCAGCCAGCCGCCGGAGTCCAATTACGTTCCTGGTTGTAATTAATGTTGGGCAGGCGACCTGGGCAGCCTCATAACACAGATATTATCTTCAGCACAATTGTTGTCTTCCCACTCCTTCACCAGCACCCCCAGCCAGGCCTCTGGCTTTCCCAGCTCTTACACCAGCATCCAATTCTTCCTCTGTCCTGGACAGCACTCCATTCTTCCTTTGTTCTGGCCAGCACCCTATCCCTCTCTTGTTCTGGTTAGCACCCCACCCATCCCTTCCTTGTTCTGGTCAGCACCCCACCCATCCCTTCCTTGTTCTGGTCAGCACCCCGCCCATCCCTACCTTGTTTAGGCCAGCACTCCATCCCTCCCTTGTCTTCTCCAGTATCCCATCCCTTCCATCCCCCTCCAGTAGGCCATCTCTCCCTAATCCTTCCCAGAACTTTTCCAGGGCCTCATCCCTCCGCATCGCTAAAAGAATTAATAAGAATTTTATGTTTAAATCTAATACTTCCATATTTGTGTTTGTGTTGATATAAACACATCCTAGATAAACACATGCAAATCAACATTAATTTGTTGCCTAAACATTCCTAGAATTGCTAGCTGGAACATATCATATTGTTTTATGATTATTAACTTAGATAAGGTAAAAAATACTCATATTACCTATTGATTATAAATTATTTGGTCCGATGCTAAATTTCTGTTTAAAAATGTTTCATCTCTAGACTTCCTTAAATATGTTGCTAAAATCATAGGTTCTGACAAGACTGTTGAATTAATTAAATTATACAAGGAAGGCCAGTCTCGTGTTTAACATTAAATACTTTACTTAAAAGGTTGGAAAACGTGTGGGAAATTTCTCTCCTGCGTGTTGACCAATTTTCATAAATTTTCATTCCAAACTTTCGAGCAAAATTAAAAAAAAAAAGCATATCGTTTGTTACAGATATATGGGTAATATATTGTTTTTGACCTTTAGCTTCCTATATAAATGTGCTCTTTCAACTTTAAGCAATAATTTCCCTCTTCTAAATGTCTCTTTATGTTGCTACTGGTAAAAAAAAAAGGTGTACTATAAACAAAAGTTTCTTCAGGTGCATTTCATCATATTGTTAAAAAAAGCTATTTTTAAAGTTAGCTGTTATTTTAAGCAATAGTTCCTCCACAATAAAAGAGGATATCCCAGAGTTATTTTTGTGGCGTGACTAATCAGAATTGCGGGGCAGGGAATGCTAAGATTATTACAATCTCTTATTCTGGTAGTCTGGACACCATTGTGGTCATATCTGGTTCATCGCCACTCGATCAGATTACACGAATTGATGAATAGAGCGGATGTAGGCGTGCGGCTGGGCTTATGGGAGGGGTGGACGCTTGTTTATTGGGAAAGGTGAATGCCTGTGTAGGAAGGATGGACGAATTTGTAGTGGTGGACATGTGTGGTGGTAGGATGGGATTATTTTGTAGTAGGAGGGGAGACTATTTTCTAGTGGTTGGGGGTCTTTGTATTGGGACTGGTGGGAGATTTTGTAGGAGTGGTTTCTTGTGTAGTGGCAGGAGCAGGCGTTTGCACAGTGGGAGCGATGGGGATTTGCGTAGCTGGATAAGTGAAAGAGTTTTGTATTGCTTGCTGCCTTTTGGTGAATCCAGTCCTACGACTTATAATAAAACACAGATTTGGACGAGGAAAAAGAATTAAATTAGTATATTCTTTATATATATGAAAACACCAGTGTATGTCATATGTTTGTGGACCACAACACCATATACAGACACAGTTCCCAAATTACGAAATTCTCAGATAAATTCCTTTCGAGGAGCTCAGTTAAAACTGACGCGAAATTCAACATTCTTGATCGGTTTGTTAACATTCAGTCATCTGGTAATTTATTTGTGATTTCTAATGCTTTCTTCACTTGCATAAATGTTGTCTGTCTCCCCTTCCTTTCTTCGTTTGTTCCCCTTCCTCAATACCCTTACGTTGATTTTTTTACATTAAATTCTTACTGTCGACAACAAAAACAATAACAACAGCAAAAAAGAGTTAGCAGTGTCATTTATCTGGATTTCAGTAACGCCTTTGATAAGGTTCCACACAATAAGCTGATACAAAAGGAGTTAAATGTAGAATTATAGAAGTTCTTGCTCTTTTTATTGATTTATGGTTATTAAATCAGGCAAAAAAAAAATCAGAATAGACGATTGGTCACACGTGGAGTTAGAGCTTTACTGGGTTTTTAGTCGGTGAAAAGAAGGATGAATGATATATTTTATGGTTCTTAGTTATTCTTAGCTGACAGTGAACCTCTGAGGTGTCTTGACTGACAGTCCAGCAGGCGCCACTCTGTGTTACCTATGCTGGGAATGGTTACATATGCCGAAAATCTGATAAGAGAGTGTGTCGCAGGTTATGGTATTAAATAAAGAAGATTTTTCGTCCGCCAGACACTTGTCAGTTCATACAAAAACAAATAATACAAGAGGTTATGTAGTGGTTGATGCGAGGTCAGTGAGGTGTGGACAGGTAAGGTTCACCAAGTTGATAAGGCTCAGGTGAGAGAATTAATTTTGCCAAAACCTCGGAGATAGTAAACGACCGCAGAGTTTTCTGAAATGGTGCCGATAGTGACGATCAACGCCGATTACAAGCAAAGACTGTTATGTCGTTCTACTTCTTTAATAACCAGCTCTGTTTCGGGGTAGTTCATCAGGTGCTTGTGTAGTCCTTCAGGTGCTTGTGTAGTCCCTCAGGTGTTTGTGTCGTCCCTCAGGTGTCTGTGTCATCCCTCAGGTGCTTGTGTCGTCCCTCATGTGTTTGTGTCGTCCCTCAGGTATCTGTGTCGTCCTTCAGGTGTCTATGTCGTCCCTCAGGTGCTTGTGTCGTCCCTCAGGTTCTTGTGTCGTTCCTCAGATGCTTGTGTTATCACACAGGTACGTACATCCGTGTCCCTTGGTTGCAGGATACACAAGAATCAGGAAACGCAGGTATGTGTGCCATACCTACAACGCTTCCATTAAGCTCTAGCTCGTGGCGATGTTAACGTTACAAAGCCTACAGAATCTGAATTGTTGGATGATCTCATTATTGCGAATTCTCATGGTACAGTTGTACAGCAGCTGCCCAATGCGGGGATTTACTGCCTTCGAGTCTCCCGACAACTCGAAAGAGTTACGACTGAAATAACACAAATATATTGACTTTATTCCTGTACTGTTGAATGTTTGTTATTCGTATATATTACCCAGACGGTTAATGTATGGTTCACTCATAATATGTATGAGTATTTAATATATAATATATATATTAAAATATATATATATATATATTATATATATATATATATATATATATATATATATATGCTAGGAATTCGCAAGAACAAGCGAGATATTCACAAAGACTGATCTCTGGCCGAAGGAGACTCGAACCTACGAACCTTAGAACAAGGTACTCAGTGCTTTACCGTCCGCACCACACTGGACCAATACCTTGGCGCCCAGCCCACGCTAGACGTTTTGATCCAAGGCAGCCAGCTTTCAGGCAGGAGGCTTAGTTGGTCGACGCATGCAGGGGATGATTTGAAAAGCTGTAAGCCTCCTTCCTGAAAGTTGGCTGCCTTGGTTCAAAACGTCGAGCGTGGGCTGGGCGCCAAGGTATTGGTCCAGTGTGGTGCGGATGGTAAAGCACTGCGTACCTTGTTCCAAAGTTCGTAGGTTTGAGTCTCCGTCGCCCAGAGAATCAGTGTTGGTATATATATACATATATATATATATATATATATATATATATTTTATATATATATTATATATATATATATATATATATATATATATATATATATATGCAATAAGATCAAGTAAACAGGAGATTTCAGAATATGCAAAACAACCACTGTGAAAGAATATAGAACTTCCAAGCGTTTCGTGACTACTCACATTATCAAGGAACAATGTTCCTTGATAATGTGAGTAGTCACGAAAGCGCTTGGAAGTTCTCTATTCTTTCTCATTGGTTATTTTGCATATATATATATATATATATATATATATATATATATATATATTATATATATATATATATATATATATATATATATATATTATATATATATATAAATATATATATATATGTATGTATATATATATATATATATAAATATATATATATATATATATATATATATATAATATATATATATATATGTATATATATATATATATATATAAATATATATATATATATATATATATATGTATATATATATATATATATGTCGTGCCGAATAGGCAGAACTTGCGATCTTGGCTTAAATAGCAACGCTCATCTTGCCATATAGGACAAGTGAAAATTCGTGTATGCAATAATTTCGTCAAAATCATTCGGAACCTAACGAAAAAATATATTTCACTGTGTTTGTCTAGTATTAAATTACTGTAAACAAATCTAAAATATATTTAGTTGGGTTAGGCTAAAATAAATTGTTCTTGTTATAATAAGGTTAGGTAAGTTTTCTAAGTTCCTTTTGGTGCAAAATTATAAATTTTTACATCAACATTAATGAAAAAATATATATCTTTAAACGTATAAGAGAAAATTTTAGAAAGGACTTAATTTTAAATGAGTTCTTGCTAGTTGACCAGTTTTACATATTCGGTCACGACATATATATATATATATATATATATATATATATATATATATATATATAATATATATATATATATATGTATGTATATATATATATATATATATATATATATATATATATATAATATATATATATATATATATATATATATATATATATATATATATATATATGTCGTGCCGAATAGGCAGAACTTGCGATCTTGGCTTAAATAGCAACGCTCATCTTGCCATATAGGACAAGTGAAAATTTGTATATGCATAATTCGCCAAACATTCTGAACCCAACGAGAAAAAAAATGTGATTGGCTTTTTGTACTAAATTATTGTACACGTATTTAAAATATATTTAGGGGGGTTGGCTAAAATAAATTGCTCTTTTTAAAAAAGGTTAGGAAATTTTTTCAAAAGATTTTTTTGGTGCAAAATTAAAAATTTTTACATTAACATTAATGAAAAAAAATATTTTTAAAAATGTATAAGAGAAATCAGAAAGGGATTTAAATTTTAAATGAGTTCTTGCTAATTGCCCTGTTTTACAATTCGGCAGGGACATTATATATATATATATAATTATATATATATATATATATATATTATATATATATATATATATATATATATATATATACACACCTGAAAATCCTAGAGGGAATTAGTACCGAAACTTGCCCACGAAAATCACCCCACTACGAAAGCAAAAGACTTGGAGATGATGCACCATCCCCCCAATGAAAAGCAGGGGTGTCACTAGCACGTTAAGAGACCATACAATAAGTGTCGGGGCCCGGACTGTTCAACTGCCTCCCAGCACACATAAGGGGGATTACCAACAGACCCCTGGCAGTCTTCAAGCTGGCACGGACAAGCACCTAAAGTAGTTCCTGATCAGCCGGGCTGTGGCTCGTACGTTGGTTTGGGGTGCAGCCAGCACAACAGCCTGGTTGATCAGGGTCTGATCCCCCAGGAGGCCTGGTCACAGACCGGGGCCCCGGGGGCGTTTGACCCCCCGGAACTCTCTCCAGGTAAACTCCAGGTAGGTAGGTATTTTATATATATATATATATATATATATATATATATATATATATATTTTAAAATATTTTTTTTTTTTTAAAATTTTTAATATTTTGTATTTGAAAAAATTTTTTTTTTAATTTTATAAAAAAAATATTTATTAATTTACCCATTAAAAATTAAAAACTAAATTAAAAGAAAAATTAGGAGGTTCAGAAACTACCCCCCACCAACAATAAAGAATAATACCCCAATCAAAAATTTTTCTTTGGCCCCTTGGTCCATGGAGAGGCCGGGGTGAGGGTTGAGGGCAGCCCGCTCTCACACCTCATACAACGAATGTATTGTTTCCAACGAACGGTTGTCTTAGGAACAACATTTGCTGGCTCTGCTTTCCTCCTCGTTGAACAACTAAAAAGTCTCCAACTCCTGTCCACAGATTTCATTTTCCCGTGTAAACAACGCCTCCCATTTGATTTAGTATGACAGGAAAATCATCCTTGATGATGGGCGAGTTGGGCAAACTTAGTTTTTGCTCTAACCCTATGAAATATATAGAGCATGATAGCCACAAAATGGAGTAAATATTTATACTGAATGTTCTATCGGGAGGCCTGGTCGTGGACCGGGCCGCGGGGGCGTTGATCCCCGGAATAACCTCCAGGTAACCTCCAGGTAACCAGGTATTGTTTATACCACTGTATACCGAAAGTAAAGTGCAGTTTAGGGCTCGGTATCACCTGACTTGCAACTCCAATCTTAAATGCAACGTCGTATTTAAATCACTACACCCCAAGTCTTAGGTCCCTTAAATCTTCCCAAGCAGCTTCCCTGCCCCTAAACCCTCGGGTATTAAAGAGAATTTCTGGAGTATTTACTCTGTGGGGGAACTAAATAACTTGAAGAGTACCAGAGGGACGCGTCCTACTGCAGCGAATTTTTCAAGTGTGTTGAGACTGAGTGAATAAAGGAAAGTTTTCCATCTGCTGTTTTTTTCTGCTGCTTTTGGTGAAGTTCGGACCAAGATGACGGTAATGGTGGTTGGTACTACTGTTGGTGGTGTTACTGTTGTTGGTGGAAGTGCTGCTGTTGTTGATGATACTGAAGTGTTCGGGGATGTGACGTGTATGCCTCAGTCACCTAATGGTTTTCATAAATAACTGTATTTTGCTATATATACAAGACTGATCCGCGGAAAATCGTATGTGATATCGAGATATAATACATGATCTATAGAGTATTGTATAGACATATGAATCATTAATGCAATATTATAAATGAATATAAATGATGCTTAAAATATTATTGTATATAAATAATATGCGTAATATTGTAATTGTCAACAAATATCCCTGTTATTATAATGCAAGAAATTTAAAAATATTCAGTAGACTCTGAGGGAAAGATTGTAGAGGCCTAAACTCTCAAGGGAATCGTTTGCCTTACTGAGTTAAAATTAATAAAACATTCTTCAATATATGAGCTAGTGTAATTATCGTTAGAGTGTATAAAAATATTCAGCGATACAAATGATTTATAAACACATTGATTGTTTGAATATTTCGAAATAGTGCAAGTTAAAAAATAAATAACAACAGTTTGATATTAGCAACATTGTTTGTAAAACACACACACACACACACACACACACACACACACACACACACCACACACACACACACACACACACACACACACGTAAACAAGTAAACCAAAGGATAAAAAATCGCACCCGGAGCAAGTATACAAAGCCACCGTACGTCATAATGAGTGATGAAGTAATCTAGACACGCTCCTCACACTCACACCGGTATATATTACAGTAACCATCCAGGAAGGTACTGTTCCTCCCTTCCCCTTGTCCTATGTGTTTGTGAAACGGAAGCCTGTTAAATATTTTTCCCTGTGACACTAAATTGGTAGACAGCAGCCATCTAGGGAGGAACTGCTGTCCTGTCGTATACCTTCCCAGACAGCGTGAGAACCATTCAGATATTCTGCAATGAATTTCAGATTCTCCTTCACATGGTGTGTCTACAACGATATATATGATGCGTTATTTTATTAAATAAAACTGGGAATGTTGTGAGAACACCCGCAGTGTGCGACTACCCTACTCTTACATCAGCCTGATCTGGGAGATTTTATTAAGGAGATGAGGATATCCTCAGCTATTTTACTACGGGTTCAGTCAACAACAGGCATGAAACATGTTTTGTGGTCTGTTGTACCTCGATGATGTATTTAACTGAAAGATGGATGGGTTCTTAAATTTAGGCCCAGTAATTTAAAATTCAAAAGTCTTGCTCCTCAGAGTACTCATGTTTTCTTGTAAATGACTTTCTAGCAGTGTAACGACTGGAAACATTCACCCAGGTTAATACCCTAATTTTTTTAGGAGCACAAATTCAGCATTCGTAATTAACCGTTGCAATCCTGTGACTTCAAACCAATAAACATATCGGTATTAACGCCATCGCTGAACGAATCATCACGCGACAATGCCCTTTGTCAGGATATTTTCTGGCGAATGTAGTAACAACAGTCTAGAAGTAGAGACAAGGTATCCTGGAGACGCTGTAGAGGACCTGCATGCAGGAGTGTATGACTATCACTCACCGTGGAGGTAGTGGAGAGGACCTGCACGCAGGAGTGTATGACTATCACTCACCATGGAGGTAGTGGAGAGGACCTGCATGCAGGAGTGGATGACTATCACTCACCGTGGAGGTAGTGCAGAGGACCTGCATGCAGGAGTGGACGTAGTAGACTTTATAAAAGTCTATGTCAAGCGCCTCCTCCACATCATCAAAGCGAAAAGATTCACAAAAAAAGGATTACCACCGTAGGAATAAACATGAATATTGTGTTTCTCGCAACACAAGTTTTTTTTGGACAGATATGCAACTAAAACATGCAATATTAATAAAGGTCTAGACTTGCTTATGCATAATTATAGAAAAAAAAAACTCGGAAGGCACCTCTGTATGTTCTTGATAAACCCATTGTAAGTTATGCAACTTTAAAGTTGCAAATTAAATTAAATCTACAGAAATTTTAATAATAGAGAGTTTACAAAGATGAGCTAAGAAATGTGAATTTAAAAAGGTGAGTTTAGAAAGATGAACTTAGAGGAATTTAGAAAGAATTTAGAAAGGAAAAAGTTAGAAGATCCAAGGGAGGGGACATGTTTAGAGACTTCATATAAAACATTGTAAAAAATATAGGATATATAGGACGAAGGACACGACAGTTTCGAGAACCGAGAGAATGAAAAAAAAAAAATTGGGAGAGGGGAAAAATGGAAGAGTGTAAAGAATATGAGAAAACATCCAGGAGAATGGAACAGCAAATGGGAAATGGAAGAGAAAATAAAATAACAAACATAACAGGAAAAATAGAATATGGGAAGTAATAGAAGAAGAGGAAAGGGTGGAAGAAGGAGTTAGAGATAAACAGATAAAAGATAAAGGAAGGAAAGTTGCGTAGAAAGAAAGCCTTTAAAATGAAACAGAATAAATTATAATAACCTAGGTGTTTACTTTATGTCCGTGACAATCAAGAACACGGATGAGGGGGGAGGGGGTGTGTTCACTGATGCTACAGTAAACAGTCGGAGCAGCCGCTGGAAAACTAAATGGTGATGTAAAGACATACACTGCACGTTAATAAGCTTTTATTAAAAGGACGTTTACGTGTATTGCTATATCAAGTGCAACGTGTCCTTTCTTCACTGATATTGGCATTGCGCTATTTGGATCCAACGCTATCCTTCAGTTATGTAAGAATGAGTGCGGTTTTATCGAATATTCTTGACCGCATAGAAAATATTTGAATGCGAATGTTTTTATCACACTTTCGGAAAAAGGAAAGCATTTTGAAAGGCAGATTTTCATTTTGTACCCAGATTATATATGACAGAAGTTGTCGCATATCCCATGAAAATCTCTCCAGAGTGTGGAGGACGTCATATCTGTCTTGGTTAAGTGACAGGAGCTGCTACCCAAACACGCCAAGAGACTGAGCCCAGTTCACACAGCGCTCAGGCAGCCTCCACAGACGACCAGTTCTCTACACAGTGCTCACCGCTCTCGGTGATCGAGAAACTAGATTCTGAAAAAAACACAAATGTTTTTGAAATACAATCCAATATGGAATAAAATGAGACACTTTGAAGCAGTACGAAAATATTAAATATATTTTTCAAGTCAAGATATACAAGGTTTCCACAATACTTTACAGTCTCTCATCTTATTGCAACTTGTCGCTTTTCACACACCTTGCAACCTTGCAAGTGATATCGTTAGTTTTACTCAAACGTAACTGCTAACTTTTTTCTAGCACAGCCGGATTCTCTCATCAGATATTCTGTTTTGTACTATAAGACATTTACATCAATAACGTTGCATTTAAATTCAAGAAGAGAATATCTTTGTAAATATATTTACTGAGGTCTAACAATAAGAAATTCAGAGATTTTATTTATACAATAAAACATCTATGTCAGTAACATTGCCCGTACGTTCAAGAAGAGAGTAATAGCTTCCACATATTTATTGAACTATGAAAGTAAGAGTAATAATAGGTGTACATGACTCACGAAATCGTAATGACACCATACCCCCGGCCGGGATTGAACCCGCGGTCATAGAGTCTCAAAACTCCAGCCCGTCGCGTTAGCCACTAGACCAGCTAGCCACAATAAGATTCATCCAACTAGGTATATTTCTACACCATAGGAAGGTTAGCACAGGCACCTCTGTGACCACAAATGCAAGTTTTTACAGACGAATCTCCAGCTAGCGTGGCCGTGACGAACTCTAGCTCAAGTCCCTTCACTGCCGTCAACATGACTCAAGAAATCGTAATGACACGATTGCAAATAAACCATACCCCCGGCCGGGATTGAACCCGCGGTCATAGAGTCTCAAAACTCCAGCCCGTCGCGTTAGCCACTAGACCAGCTAGCCACAATAAGATTCATCCACAGAGGTGCCTGTGCTAACTTTCCTATGGTGTAGAAATATACCTAGTTGGATGAATCTTATTGTGGCTAGCTGGTCTAGTGGCTAACGCGACGGGCTGGAGTTTTGAGACTCTATGACCGCGGGTTCAATCCCGGCCGGGGGTATGGTTTATTTGCAATTGTGTCATTACGATTTCTTGAGTCGTAATGACACGATTGCAAACAAACCGTACCACGGGCGGGATTTGAACCCGCTGTCAGAGTCTCAAAACAGTGGCTAACGCGACGGTCTGGAGTTTTGAGACTCTGACCGCGGGTTCAAATCCCGCCCGTGGTATGGTTTAATAATAGGTGTAGGCCGCATTGTGTTCGTCTTCAGTATTCCCAGTTGTGTTTTAATGTAAAGAACGTTCCGTTATTTCTTTGAAACGATACACATGATGGCTTCAACACCTCTTCAACATTGTGTGTAGATTTCCCCCCCGCTGGTGTAAGGAGCACTATTATTCCTAAGACTTTTCACACACGATAACGGTATTTTTTCAGTACTGCGGTTCGCGTTCTCCTGATTACATATACAAAACTATTGTTCCTAAAGCACGATAACGAGCATTCTCGGAGCTCCCTCAGCTCGCCTTCTCATGTTGATTTAAAGAATATTCTGTTATTCCTAAGACACACCACACACGATAACGAGGGTTCTCGTAGCTCTCATATGGAGCCACCTACAGTGACTGGTCTCAGTGTAAACCACCGTCAAGCCCCAAGATACAACACTACTCACGCTCCCTCAACCTTAACAAAACAGAACGCTTCAGCGGGAATATTTACCTGCACCAAGCTTACCAGCTTTACACTTGTGGACAGCTGTTCCTGGTTTATTTTTTCTACTGGATCCTCGAAGGGCAAAAAAAGCATGGGGAAAAATATAATAGTCATGAAGGCAATAGTTAATAGACATCTAATGGAAACTTAAGGAGATTGAGTTGGAACAAGAATAAAATTAATAAGTGTAAAAAAATGTGTGATTAGTCTGAAAAATGACAGGAAAAAGATGGACTGGCTGACATAATTTTTCTTGACTGCTTAAACTTCTGACACACAGAACGACTGAACTGATTCAGAACCTCGAATATCAGCAATATAATCGAAAATACATAACACCAAACACTGTGAAAAAAAATGAGTCAAAATGAAGAAATCTCCCTAGAGTACATCTGCAAAGATAAATACTGACACGCAGAGCTTTTCTGATATGTGTTAATGATCTCACAAGAAGACCTCGGATCATGTGTCAGCATTTGCGTATAATGTTAAGCCTATGAGAAGAATCCAAACAAGAAAACTGTAATAAACTGAAAGACAAATTTAGCCGATAATTGGAATCATCAGGAAAGTGGTTGCTTGTATTCGACCCAAGTAAGAGAACTGAGAGTCAGAGATGGTGCACAGAGACCAGACCTGCGGGTGAAGAGCATCTAAACTTCTAAATGATAAACTTTATTACTATAACGTATGGTTTCCAATTGTTTCAGGAAAGGGTATAACGGAATAAAAAAGCGTGCAAGACCTTGGCGTAAACATCAAACCACAGAAGTCAATTGATGCCCATATAAACCACATTCAGGTTTACATCATAGAATAATTCTGGAATACGCAGCACCAGCATGGAACACAAACAAGGAATACAAGGTCCAAAAGACTAGCCCCAAGCCAATGTTGATACTCTTCAGGTCACCCGATTTTTTCTAAGCTGGATTATTGCTATGAATTAACGGTTCCCTTCACGGCAGGCGATATTGCTGAGATGGAAAATGTACAGAGATGCTTCACAGCTCGTACAAACTCAGTCAAGTACCTAAATAACTGGAAGAGTTTAAAGTCCTTAGAACTGTACTCCTTAGAAAGTAGGCGAGAAAGGCACATCATAATCTATGCCTGGAAGATACTGAAGGGCGTGGTCCCAAAACTCCACACGAAACTACTACTTACGAACACAAGAGCCTTGACGAACGGCGCAGGATATCTCCAGCTAAAAGAAGGGAAAGAATGAGTACATCGAGAGAGAACGGAATAAGTGATAAAATGCCACGATTTAACATTCTTCCTTCATGCATAAGAGGAATTACCAACAATTCCCTAACTGTCTTCGAGCGGGAACTCGACAGATTCTTCAAAACAGTTTCCCATCAGCCAGGTTATGGTGCATAAGATGAATTGCTGCCGGCGAAAGCTAACAACCTGATCCATCAGTCCAGCAACCAAGAATACTGGTCTGAGACCAAGCCGCGGGTACCGGAACTAGCAAACAAAAGATAAGAAGACACACTTCAGAAAACAGACCTCGGGTTAATGAAGTAAGAAGCAAACAAGGGGACATGATCACAACATACAAGATACCAAGATAAATAAAGAAAATAATCACTAATAGGGTCTTCAAAACAAATATAACCAGAACGAGGAGCCGCGGATGGAAACTAATCCCTGAATGAGTCTTCGGGAGGAGTGCTCAGCAGCAGGACAGAAGAGAGCTGCAACACGCCACAGAACGACACAGCAGAAGCACATAGCCACCCATGACATCAAAACAACATGTAACCATTCCAAATAAAGGCAGCCAACAGGAAGTCAAGAGGCGGGACCGACAGGTTGAAGCTCAAAAACCTACAAACTAGGTGATTACAACTAGATGATTACATAGTAAAACAAGTGAGGGGAGCACGCAGCACATGGTGCTAGACAGCGACGGGCCAGTATTATCTATTTTATGCCGCAGAATATGGCTACTTTATACTCTGATGTTATCGTTTTTCTTTATTCAGTTAATTAGTGCGTCTTGATGTCGACTCGTGCGGAACCGGTCCACTTCCTGCCCAGGTGATGATCGCTGTTGCAGATACAAGATAGCCTCTATTCTGCCGTGAAACTGGTTTCACTGGAAGTACAAGATCATCGTTACCATGCAGTGTTAAATGTGGAGATTTTCCAATGATTTAGCTATTCATATCAATGCTCTCTTAGTGTATTCTTAACTCCAAATATTTTCACATTCATTTCTAAACATAAAATCATTTCTTCCTTAGCTTTCAGATTATGACATTCACTTTTATAGAAAAATAGCGCATTGCCTAGCAACTGCCCAGTGCCAAATTAGACCTCTTAATCTTGAAAAAATAGACACATAAGCGGTATAATGCGATCCTTTATTGACTACCTATCGCCCACACAGTCGGCTTTATCAACTCTCAGAAGTTTGTGAGTAATAAAACATTGTATTACATTACATTTGTGTCTTTTTTTTTTCCTTCGTGTCGGTATTTCATACCATTTATCTCCACCTCTTAATCTTCTCGCTAAGACGTGTAGGACAATGTTAGTGTTACGCACTCAGTGTCGTTCCACTTTACGACACACGCTAGAGTCATTATGAATTTCGGGCATGAGCGTTAATGTGTGCACCCATGAAAACTGATACATGGACCTCTTCCGCTCTAGAAGCCTCATTCAGAAACAATTATTTAGTGGGGGAAGTGAGGGGTCTAATTGAACCATCACCTTCATTATCTTAGTAATGTTGGGTTATCCTCACCTGTTGTTTATTTAATGTTATTGTCATCTGCTGCTCTGTCATGTATTTATGTGTAAAATTATTTTGGATATATTTGTCCTCGGGAATCTCCTAAAGAATGTTTCTCTCACCTCTTTATCTATTTTTTGTATCGGTCTGTCTTGTATCTCTCTCTCTCTCTCTCTCTCTCTCTTCTCTCTCACCTCCTCTCTCTCTCTCTCTCTCTCTCTCTCTCTCTCTCTCCTCTCTCTCTCTCTCTCTCTCTTTCTCTTCTCTTCCTCTCTTCTCAATCTCTCTCTCTCTTCTCTCTCTCTCTCTATCTCTACTCTCTCTTCTCTCTCTCTCTCTCTCTCTCCTCTCTCTCTCCTCTTTCTCTCCTCACTCACCCAGAAATTATGTATCCCCTGAGCTAAAATTACATTACCTATATAAAAAAAATTATACAGGATTTAATCACTCGCTCCTTCCCTGACTGACTTACAAATTACATGGTACATAATACATACCTGGATTACCTGGAGGTTATTCCGGGGATCAACGCCCCCGCGGCCCGGTCCATGACCAGGCCTCCCGATGGATCAGGGCCTGATCAACTAGGCTGTTACTGCTGCCCGCACGCAGTCCAACGTACGAGCCACAGCCCGGCTGATCCGGCACTGACTTTAGGTATCTGTCCAGCTCTCTTTTTAAGGCAGACAGGGGCTTAATGGCAATTCCCCTAATGCTTGATGGGAGGCTGTTGAACAGTTTTGGGCCCCGGACACTTATGGTGTTTTCCCTTAGTGTACCAATGGCCCCTACTTTTTATTGGGGCATTTTCATCGCCTGCCCAGTCTTTTACTTTCGTAGGGAGTGATTTTTTGTGTGCAGATTTGGGACCATTCCTTCCAAGATTTTCCAAGTGTAGATTATGATATATCTCTCCCTCCTGCCTTCCAACGAGTACAAGTCAAGTGCTTCCAAGCGTTCCCAGTAGTTAAGGTGCTTGACAGAACTTATACGTGCAGTAAAGGATCTCTGTACACTCTCTAGATCTGCGATTTCACCTGCTTTGAATGGAGATGTTAATGTACAGCAGTATTCCAGCCTAGAGAGAACAAGTGATTTGAAAAGGATCATCATGAGCTTGGCATCTCTCGTTTTGAAAGTTCTCATTATCCATCCTATCATTTTCTTTGCACGTGCGATCGTGGCACTGTTGTGATCCTTGAAAGTGAGATCTTCAGACATTACTACTCCCAGGTCCCTTACATTATTTTTCCGCTCTATTGTATGGCCGGAGTCAGTAGTATACTCTGTTCTAGTTATTATCTCCTCCAGTTTTCCATAACGGAGTAGTTGGAATTTGTCCTCATTGAACATCATATTGTTTACCGTTGCCCACTGGAAAACTTTGTTTATATCTTCTTGGAGGTTAACCGCGTCCTCAGCAGATGACAGCCTCATGCAGATCCTAGTATTCATCCGCAAAGGATGATACGGTGCTGTGGTGTATATCTCTGTCTATGTCTGATATGAGGATAAGGAATAAGATGGGGGCGAGTACTGTGCCTTGTGGAACAGAACTCTTCACTATGGCAGCCTCCGATTTAACTCTGTTGACCACTACACAATACATGGTACACAATACATGGTACACAACACATGGTACACAATATATGGTACTCAACACATGGTACACAATACATGATACACAATACATGGTACACAACACATGGTACACAATACATGGTACACAATACCGACAAGTTGACGCAGAAGACACGTGTGCAACCCTCAGGCTTCGCTATTGCAGAAGTGTTTCGCCTTTTGAACAGGCAAAACGTTCCAGCAATGAAGATACCTAACTGTCATACCTCTGGCTCATTCACTACATGCCACTGCACATGTTGTAGTATATTAATGCAAGAATGTCGCAAACTGAGTCCCAGAAATAGTTTGTACTCTTAAACAAGCAACTTGGTTAAGCATCGGGCTCAGAAAACAACAGTGTGCTTAACGCACCGGCTTGTGAGTTTTAGGACCGACATTCCAATGGTTCAAACCTTCACCCATTCCGTGAGAGCCCCCCCCCCAATATCATGTATAATCTCCTGTATATCTTAGCCACGTTCTCGAACATAATGCATCAACTGATGAGCTAAATCCGTGTGAGCTATTGAGCACAAGCAGTGGTTGAAGCCCGATCCTCCGTCAGAAAATAGCTTCACTGTCTCCTGCTCGGCTTGGTGAATATACGTACGCGATCTCATTCATCTTAAATTGGATAAGAGAGTATTTCTCGTTGTGTTTGTGAACAGCTGATTATTATGCAAAAATTAATGCTTACCTAATCTCCAGTAAAAAGATGGTATTTTCATTGTATCTGAACCCGTATTCATAGGTTAATTTCCTTAATTTGTGTTGTCAGTTTATCCTTTTGATTATTATCAAGTCGATACTGAGAAAACGGGGAGAGATGCAGACGACAGGTCAGGTGAAGAGATGAGAGATGCAGACGACAGGTCAGGTGAAGAGATGAGAGATGCAGACGACAGGTCAGGTGAAGAGATGAGAGATGCAGACGACAGGTCAGGTGAAGAGATGAGAGATGCAGACGACAGGTCAGATGGAGAGATGAGAGACTCAGAAGACAGGTCAACTAAGAATATTTACACTATAAAAGGTCCGGAGAAGAGAATGCCAGGAGACAAGTCATATGAACAAAATAGAGGAAGTCAGGTTACGAGGCGAGGCGAGAAGGAAGCCAGAATCAGGTCAAGCCACGTGTCTTGTGAAGAATTGCGTATTTGGCAGTATACAAGGTAAGGTAAATACAGCAGAAACGAAACGTTAGGAACATTGTGTAGTAGGACGGAATCAAGAAGACTGCGTCACTAGTAAGGCAGCAGTCGCTGCTACCGTGGTATTCCATAGTACCACCGTCTTCTTACGTCCCTACCACTGAAGGGCTAATCTCATGTTGGTATCTGTAAAATACGAAATGACTAAATATTTTGTCTAGCAATGTAACAACGCCCAGTGGGGTATGACGAAGACCCATTGTGACCTCTGTAATCCCTTCTTTTTTTTTTTTTTTTTTTGCACTAGCGTTCACAGGATGAGCTCCGGGTGTACAATAAACTAGCCACTCGGGGGGCACAACTATGAGGTTTTCCAGACGAATAAACCAACAACAGCAACTTATAAGGAAATAGCCGAGTGGTCCGAGTCTTTCCCAGGCAAACAAGGCGAGCACCAGCAGCACCATCTGAGTGGCTGGGACCAGGGGTTTATGCGGGCAATTAATTTCAAGCTGCTGTCCTCCAACAAATGACCGGGCCTCGACACACTATGCGCTAATTTCGCCACTGTGACTACCTTCCCCTAAGCTGGTTTTTCCTTTCATGTTCCGCGGCGAGGGGATAGGATATGTGCAGCGTATATCTGGTGTCATTGACAGAGCTCTCCTCATTAAAGATCTGCAGTTTAGTCTAATTCCATTGGTTCTCAGAGTGTTTTAGTTGGTATGTGAATAAGAAAATGAGAATTATTTGTATGGAGCAGAAATATTTCATATTTTACTGCTTCTAAATGTGTGGTAACATAGTGCTAAAATCATTCATTTTTTTTTTTTAAGAATTTACTGTGTCCGACACAAATAGGCTGAGAAATAAAATGGAAGAAAGATACCAAAGAACTTCAGAATAATTTAGACGGTTTTAATGTGGTTGGAAAAGTGGAAAATGAAGTACAGTGTGGACAAGCACAAAATCATAATCCTTTAGAATGGACATTACCAAATGGAATGTTTAAAAAACGTTTTTCTTCATAAGAAATCAGACGCACTGAAGAATGCGGTAAGGGATCAGAGCCCACTAAAGAAAGAATTAAAGGATCAGAATCTCTTAAGAGAGAATTAAAGACTCAGAACCTTCTTATGAATGAGAACCATGAGAGCATCAGGAAGCGAGATATGAGCTTATCAGCCAATACAGTCATGTTTGTCGTTGTAGACGCAGGTGTTGGCAGGATGTAGAGAGGAAAATGGGGGGAGGGAAGGCGGGAGGGAGGGAGGGAGGGATGGAGGGAGGGAGGGAGGGATGGAAAGCGGGGGGAGGCTGGTGACAGATATTGCTCACAATTTCACGTCCTTGGCTCATTGTCCTCCCAGGACCTGGTAACGACGGAATATATATATTGGGTAGAGCAAATAGTAAGCTAAATTATTGCCCGAAAGGATAATTAATCTGTATGATGTAGAGACAGACCACACCCTGGCATATATCTAACCCCTACTCCCCCCCCCCGACATTCACTTACACACACACACATAGGAGGGATAGGGGAGACATGATAACTACTTACAAAATGTAATAAAGTTGGTAGAATTACCGACAATATGTAAAGTAAAAAGACACAAGTGCAACTAATGTGACATTTATTGTGGCAACGTTTCGCTCTCCAGGAGCTTTATCAAGCCTTGATAAAGCTCCTGGAGAGCGAAACGTTGCCACAATAAATGTCACATTAGTTGCACTTGTGTCCTTTTACTTTACATACTTACAAAATACTGAGAGGGACTGATACTGTGAACAAGGCCAGAATGCTTCAGACATGGGATACAGGAACAAGGGGACACAACATTAAACTGAAAAATTAGATGTCATTGGGATGTTAGGAAGTATTTCTTCAGTCGTAGAATTGTCAAGAAGTGGAACAATCTGGAGGATGAAGCAGTAGAAGCAGGATACATACATAGCTTTAAGAAGAGGTACGATAAGGACCTTGAAGCCAAGAAAGAGAAGACCCAGTAGCGACCAACGAAGAGGAGGGGCCAGCAGCTGTGACTCGACCCCACCCATCCTTCAAAAATCAACTTTCATTACAGAGCTAGTTCATAAAATTCTAAGGGAATTTCCCTCCTTGTATCCGCTAGTAATTCTCCATGTATTGTTAGTGCAAAACTGGGATCAGCCTTACTTTCTGGGTCTCTTGAATGTTGATATGCAGATCCTGTGGGTCTTTCGGCCGTTGGTCCACAGTTCCTGGGCCTTTGGTGTTAAGATACAGTTCTTGCCTTCCTGAGTGTGTATTTCTAAAAACTTTGTCCTGAATTTGTTGATCTCCAGTGCCTGGACCTGTTACGTAGGTTGAGGGAACTGAGCTACAGCTCCTCCTGCTCTTGAGGGTTGGGAGATTCATCTACTATGCCTCTTGCTTGCAGTGACTTACAAGGGGCAGCGTGGTTATGAAATAAGGGAAAAGACATTTTTCTCGTATCGCGAAGCAACCGAAACAAAACTGACTACAAAGATCATGACTCACGAAATCGTAATGATACTATTGCAAACAAACCACGGTACGGGTTCAGTCGCCACCCGTACCGTAGTTTGGTTACAAAGATCATTGTATAAGTCATAGCTATCAACAAATATTTCCAGCAGATACACGTGTATTATGATCAAATAATACCAATGTTCACGATACTGTCCAGAGAGTCACTTTTTTTTAACAAATACCGAGAGGACTGGTGGTAGCACCAGCAGCTGACACACACTGAGAGTTACATCGAGTCTCTAACGGTAAAAGATCGGGCGTGACGCTGGCGAGGACTCACACTCTGATACCACTTCATCTCTATAACCACTGTCCCAGATGGCACTGGTCATTTGCGATGATCGTCCAGTCCTCGCAAATTAGAGACGAACCTATATGTATATACATGCTATTAATTCCTGCTCCAGGGCCTATACGACCGTAGCTTTGAATATGACAGCGCAATAATCATTAACGGTATGGTGGCACATGTGTTTTCAGGGCAATTTCCCGCTGTTCCCTTCCCAATTATATTGTACTGCGTTGCGCGGAGCGCTAAACCCGTGTGGGCATTGTATAAGCTCCATCCTCCGTCCAGTAATCACGGCCCTTTTCTGGCGACCCAGGATTTGTGATCAAAAATAATTTTTAAAACTTCACACTTAATTTTATTATCATTTTTAATTATTAAAAATTTTTATAATTTATTATTTTTTATTTATTTTATTATTATTTATTATTTTTATTTTCCGGGGTTAACACACAGCCCCTTTGAGGATGGAAGGGGGCTCAGGTTAACCCCGGGAAAAGGGGGGAGGAAAATTCCCGTCCCAAGAATGTTGTACTTTTTTAATTTTTTTAAACCCCCCTTTTAAATCCCATCGCGGCCCAGAAAAAAAGGGGTCCCTGAACTACCTATTATCCCTCAAGAAAAAATGGATTTTTTAATTATTATAAATACATCCTGTTTAACCGGGAAAAACATGTGGGTGGTTGCGTCCCCCCGGGGTGCTCGACCTTTAAGTTAAAGAAGGTATGTTTTTTTTTACTTTTTTTGTTTTGTTTACAACGATCCTGATGATTTTTTACATAAATACCGGGGGAAAACTAAGAGAAAGGATGGGTTAACTAGTATAAAATTTAAGTAATGATAACAGTAAAATAATTAAAATTGAAATTAAATTTGGAAAAGCCGCTGCTGCTGCTGCACTTCACAAATTTCACTACAATTTTTTTCACTACTACCACCATTCTACTACTACTATTCCCACTACTGCTTTCCACAACAAAACAACACTACTACTACTACTACTACATACTAATAATAATAATAAAATAAAAAAAATAAAATAAAATAAAATAATAAAAAATAATAATAATAATAAAAAAAATAATAATAATAATAATAAAAGAAAAAAAAAAAAACAAAGGAAAAAAAAAAGAAGAAGAAAAGAAGAAGAAGAAGAAGAAGAAAAAGAAAAGAAGAAGAAAGGGAAAACGAAGGGAAAAAGAAAAAAAGAAGAAGAATAAGAAGAAAAAAAGAAGAAGAAGAAAAATTTAAGAAGGGGAATAAAAAAAATTTGGGAAAATAAAAACAGAAAACAGTTTTATAAAGGGGGGGTTAAAAATTTCAGAACTTAGATTAATATTCGTAGTGGTTTATTCTTCAAACCACCGAGAAAAGCCCCCTAATTTTATACATTAAAGGTTGTTTAAAAACCTTAATTTACTAATGTTTTTAAAAGTTAGGCAATGGGTTTCGATAGGAGGTTTACCTCATTGCTTTTTCCCGG
>NC_069422.1:43262226-43277226 GCF_026875155.1 Cherax quadricarinatus
CCCCTTCAGTATTACATAAACCTCCCCCTCCACTACTGCATAAACCCCTCCCTCCACTACTGCATAAATCTCCCCCTCCACTACTACATAAACCTCCCCCTTCACTACTACATAAAACCTCCCCCTTCACTATTACATAAACCTCCCCTCCACTACATGCATAAACCCTCTCCCTCCACTACTGCATAAAACCTCCCCCTCCACTACACATAAACCTCCCCCTTCACTACTACATAAACCTCCCCCTCCACTATTACATAAACCTCCCCCTTCACTACTACATAAACTTCCTTTCCACTACTACATAAAGCTCCCCTTCACTACTACATAAACCTCCCCGTTCACTACTACATAAACCTTTCCTTTCCACTACTTATATAAAACTCCCCCTTCACTACTACATAAACCTTCCTTCCCACTACTATATAAACCTACCCCTCCACTGCTACATAATCCTCCCCCTCCACTACTACAAGATCCTCCCCACCACTAATACAAGAATATTCCCCTCCAGTACTCTAGGAACCTCCCTCTCAACTACTATGAGAACGTCTCCTTCCACCACTCCTTGAATCTCCTCCACTACTCCATGAATCTCCCCCTCCACTGCTCCATAAACCCTTCCCTGCAATTCTCCATGAATCTCCCCCTCCATCCACTTTTTACCTGGGGTGTTTGTGAAGAGTGTTCTGGGGGTCAACGCCTCCGGGGCCTGGTCCATGACCAGACTGGTGGATCATTGCCTGATGAGCCAGGTTGTAACTGCTGGCCGCACACAGTACACCTTTCGAATCACAGCCCAGTGGGTCAGAAACTGACTATAGGAATCTATCCAGTTCCTTTTTGAAAACTGCTAGATGTCTATTGGTAATCCCCGTTAGATATGACAAGAAAATGTTGATTAGTCTTGTGACCCTTACACTTATGGTGTTACATCTCAGTACTTATCCAACCCTGCTGTTCATATTGCATATTGCACCATTTGCCGAGCCTTTTGCTTTCGTAGGAAATGATTTCTGCGTGCAGATTTGGGACCAGGTGTAGATTGTGTGTTTCTCGTTTGTTTTCAGAGGAGCACAGGTCAAAGGATTTCAGATGTTTCCAGTAATTAAGGTGCTTGACTAAACTTATATGATCAATGCATATTCTCTGCACATATTCTAGATCTGCAATTTCTCTTGCTTTTAAAGGGGCTGCTAGCGTACAGCAGTATTCTAGCCTAGAGGGAGAACGAGTGACTTAATGATCATCATTGGTTGGCTTCCCTTGTTTAGAAGATTTTCATTATCCAGTCATTTTCATTGCGATTGTGATAATGAAACTGTTATGATCCTTGAAGGTAAGATCCTCTAACATTATCACTCCTCAGTCCTTCACATTAGGCTTTTCGTTCTCCGTTCTTGCTCGCTACCCCAGCTTCCTCGCCTTTCTTCCTTCCCCTTGCTGAATTCTGGGTGTTCTTTGCACTTCAATTGTTGAATTGTTGTACGAAGTAATGGGAAAGAGATGAGGAACGTAACACATTTTTCTCAGTCGGTCGTAGCAGTAAAAAAAAAGACTCAGAAATCAAATTTTCTACGTTGTTCCTTGTTCAAGATTGCATTTTCGTAGTTTTTTTTTTCAAACTTCTGCTGATAAACAGCAAAAAATGATGTATATAATTAATAGAGTGAAAAATCTTATATTTTTTTTCACCATCGCATGCTAAGGAATCATTCCACTTGAGAAATTTTTGTTCACCTTCCAAGGGTCATCAAGGATCCTCGTAGCCGAGGATTTGGGCAACATAATATCTTCAAGAGGCTGGAGCCCATTGCCAGGAGCACTTTTTGTCACTCGCAGGGCTCCAACACTCAGAATTATGAACTTTATATTTTCTCCCTTCGGTAAAATGCCGCAAAAATGTGTTTCCTCCGCTTGTGAAAACTCAAAATTTTTAAAAAGTAAATCGATAATTTTTTTTTTGTTCTAGCAGCATAATTCATAAGGAATGGATGAGCCTTACGGACCAAAGGGGGGTAAAAAAGGGGGACCATTAGAGCAGAGCGATAAATTCTTCAACAGTCAAAAGCAGCTCTCAACACGCTTCTAGCTCTCCGCCTTGCAGGTCTTGTAAAGTGGTGTACGGTGAACATTTCTGGCGATAATGTGGACAAATGTTCCCATCATTTCATAAAACTACATTTACCCCTCGCCAAGAATCCCCACCTTTTGGCGCTGATGATTACCGCCCTTGAGAGCTGACTTGATAAGATCGCTTTTGCCTTCCTCCCCCCCCCCCATCCCTCGAGGAGGGGGGCGAAATGGTCTAAAGTGGGATCACTAAAATAAGTAAAATTCGCGGCAACTTTAAGCCGTGTCTTTCAAAAGAACTGTCAGCCAAGCAGCTCTACAGAATAGCTCGGCCTTTTAAATATAATACTGGAACTGGTAATGCTGCTGCTATATATAGCAGCTCGTGAACATGCCCAACAGATTTATTATCCTGACTGTTACCCAGACACTTGTTATGACTGTCTGAGTAGAGGCAGACTTTATGCACTAACTATTGAGATGATTCTGCGTTTGATTGAGAGAGAGATTTATATATATATAATATATATAATATATATATATATATATATATATATATATATATATATATATATATATATATACATATATATATATATATATATATATATATATAATATATATATATATATATATATATATATAATATATATATATATATATATATATTAATTATATATATAATTAAACGTACAATGAAACTAATTTACCTACAATATAACACGAGAACAAGTGATGCCAAGATAAAATCTCCGGAGGGAACCACAAACCACTTGAGAGTTGAGCCAGAGTGCATCGTGAGCCCGGCGGAAGGAGCCCTGTTTAAGTGGGAGAGCCCCTTGCTCCTGCAGCCGGTGGGGTGTACAGCTGTTGCTGCTGTTGCTGCTACAGCTTCTGCTGCTGCTACAGATGCTACTGTTGTTGCTACAAGCACTGCTGGTACAGCTGCTGCTTCTGCTACTGATGCTGCAATAGCTGCTGCTACTGTTGCTAGTGCTGCTGCTACTGCTGCTGCCGCCTCACTCCTGACTCTTACGCCACGGCTCCTTAGCTCCGTACAGTGGTGAGATTTCTCGGTTTTCAGACACAACCAACCAGCCAGCTAGCCAGAGAGCCGGTCATTAAGTCAGCCAGTTAGCCTGACAGACAGCCGTCCACAATACCACACAGCAAGTCAACCTGCTAGTTAGACAACCAGAGTCAGTCAGAGTGTCAGCTAACCAGTGAGAAATCCAGAGAATTAATAAACCAGATAGACGGAGAATATGAGAAGCATCTTTGACCTACGAAGAGACAGAACATGGGAAAGTCTTTTTATTGAGAGAGTCCTTGTTCATGTGTAGGCTCGTACCTCCGTCAGAGTTAACACATGTATGTCTTCCCTCCCTAGCCTGCATTCCTCCGTCTCATTAGTGTTTCTCACCTCTTCTTTTTTAAAACTCCATCACTTCTCCCTCCCGGAGGGACTTCCGACACTCCTCCCCTCTTTCTCACTCCTGTCCTATCCCAATCCTTCACAATTCCCTTATTCACACCGTTCCTACCCCTTAGCACAGAAGTAAACTCAGCTCAGGCTGACAGTTTTCACTACCCCCTGTAGGAGACTCATCCTGTGGGCTGGAATATGGCAGAAAGACACAACTAGCTTTTGTTTTCATTATGTAACTTTCGCATAGAAAACAAGGGTGATTAGGTGAGATTAACAGTAGATGACAACCCGTTATCAGCAGCAGGTGATAACCAATATAGCGCAAATCCTCTCACCACAACCACCGTCACACAATCCATCTCACTACAACCACCATCACACATCCATCACCACAACCACCATCACACATCCATCACCACAACCACCATCACACATCCATCACCACAACCACCACCACACATCCATCACCACAACCACCATCACACATCCATCACCACAACCACCACCACAACATCCATCACCACAACCACCATCATGCACCATCACCACAACCACCATCATACAAACCATCACCTCAACCACCATCATACATCCATCACCACAACCACCACCACACATGCATCACCACAACCATCATCACACATCCATCACCACAACCACCATCACACATCCATCACCACAACCACCACCACACATCCATCACCACAACCACCATCATGCATCCATCACCACAACCACCATCATACATCCATCACCTCAACCACCATCATACATCCATCACCACAACCACCACCACACATGCATCACCACAACCATCATCACACATTTCCCTCACCAAACCACCCACATACATCCATCACCACAACCACCATCATACAATCCATCACCACGACCACCATCACACATCCATCACCACAACTACCATCATACATCCATCACCACAACCACCATCATACATCCATCACCTCAACCACCATCATACATCCATCACCACAACCCCCCATCACACATCCATCACCACAACCACCATCACACATCCATCACAACATCCACCACCACACATCCATCACCAAAACCACCATCACACATCCATCACCACAACCACCATCACACAACCATCACCACCATCTACGGCCCATCACACCACTAAACGCACCACAACACACCCCCATCCATCCCCTCCCCATCACCCCCATTAACGCACCCCACAGCACTCTCCAACCCCCCCAACCCCACATCCATTAATACAACCTCTGACAGACACCCCCCTCATAACACCCATTTGTGAATCCCTTCCTTAGCATAACCCCCCATACCGCTTCCTCCCCACCCTTCCCCCTTCCTCACCCTTCCCCTACTCACCAAACCCCCTCCCTCAAGAGAGGGGGGCCCGGGGAGGGCCCGAAGCCCCGGTGACAGACAACTCGACACACTTTTTATCGATTCATTTGTGTCATCCTCGTCAGCATGGCCGGGGGGAGGAGGAAGGGAGGAGAGGAGAGTGGGAGAGGGGAGAAGGGGAAAAGGCAGGAAGGGGGATTGAGGGGGATGGGGAGAGGGAGGAAGAGGAAAAGCGATGGGGGACTTCAGGGATTTGGATAAATCACGTTTTTATTTGCTTGTGGTGTCCCCTTACACGCACCTCCCCTCCCCCCGCACGTCCCGTGCACACACACACACACACGCACACACACACGCACACACACACATACTACACACACACACACACACACACACACACAACACACACATACACACACACATACTTACACACATACACACACACACACGAACATACACACACCACACACACACACACACACACACACCGCACACACACACACACACACACGCACACACACACACACACACATACACACACACACACGAACACACGCACACACACACACACACACACACACACCACACAGTATTACAGTTTATGTTTCTACTTTGTGTGTGTGTGTGTGTGTGTGTGTATAGTAGTTACTAGCTACCAAAGTCACTTGTCGATAGAGACTTGCTTCTGTTTGTGTGTGGTAGTAGTAGTAGTAGTAGTAGTAATAGTAGTAGTTGTTACTAGTTGTCAAATGAACTTGTCAATAGATACTTGTTTTTTTTTCAGTGTGTGTACTCAAGAAACCCCTGCAAGAAACCCCTCTCGCGTGCCCTAAGTACACTATGGAGGAGGAGCTTGGACATGGGTGAAATTCCACAGTCACTTAAAACAACGGATATAGCCCCACTCCATAAAGGTGGCAGCAAAGCATTAGCTAAGAATTATAGACCAATAGCTCTGACGTCCCACATCATAAAAATCTTTGAAAGAGTGCTAAGAAGCAGGATTGCAAATCACCTGGATTCCCAAAATCTGCACAATCCAGGGCAACATGGGTTCAGGGCAGGTCGCTCCTACCTCTCACAACTACTGGATCACTATGACATGGCCTTGGATGCACTGGAAGAAAATCAGAATGCAGATGTAATATACACAGACTTTGCAAAAGCATTTGACAAATGCGATCATGGCGAAAAAGCCCATAAAATACGTGCTAAAGGAATAACCGGGAAAGTGGGGAGATGGATCTTCAACTTCCTAACAAATCGAACACAAAGAGTAATGGTCAACAGAGTTAAATCGGAGGCTGCCATAGTGAAGAGCTCTGTTCCACAAGGCACAGTACTCGCCCCCATCTTATTCCTTATCCTCATATCAGACATAGACAGAGATATACATCACAGCACCGTATCATCCTTTGCGGATGATACTAGAATCTGCATGAGGGTGTCATCTGCTGAGGACGTGGTTAACCTCCAAGAAGATATAAACAAAGTTTTCCAGTGGGAAACGGTAAACAATATGATGTTCAATGAGGACAAATTCCAACTACTCCGTTATGAAAAACTGGAGGAGATAATAACTAGAACAGAGTATACTACAGACTCTGGCCATACAATAGAGCGGAAAAATAATGTAAGGGACCTGGGAGTAGTAATGTCTGAGGATCTCACTTTCAAGGATCACAACAGTGACACGATCGCACGTGCAAAGAAAATGATAGGATGGATAATGAGAACGTTCAAAACGAGAGATGCCAAGCCAATGATGATTCTTTTCAAATCACTTGTTCTCTCTAGGCTGGAATACTGCTGTACATTAACATCTCCATTCAAAGCAGGTGAAATCGCAGATCTAAAAGTGTACAGAGATCCTTTACTGCACTATAAGTTCTGTCAAGCACCTTAACTACTGGGAACGCTTGGAAGCACTTGACTTGTACTCGTTGGAACGCAGGAGGGAGAGATATATCATAATCTACACTTGGAAAATCTTGGAAGGAATGGTCCCAAATCTGCACACAGAAATCACTCCCTACGAAAGCAAAAGACTGGGCAGGAGATGCAAAATGCCCCCAATAAAAAGTAGGGGCGCCATTGGTACACTAAGGGAAAACACCATAAGTGTCCGGGGCCCAAGACTGTTCAATAGCCTCCCAACAAGCATTAGGGGAATTGCCAATAAACCCCTGGCTGCCTTCAAGAGAGAGCATTACAGATACCTAAAGTCAGTGCTGGATCAGCCGGGCTGTGGCTCGTACGTTGGACTGCGTGCGGCCAGCAGTAACAGCCTAGTTGATCAGGCCCTGATCCATCGGGAGGCGGGTCATGGACCTGGCCGCGGGGGCGTTGATCCCCGGAATAACCTTCAGGTAACCTCCAGGTAACCTCCAGGTAACCCATAAGTGATTACAGGGGTCGATTCACAGCTCCTGGCTGTGTGTGTGTTGTGTGTGTGTGTGTGTGTGTGTGTGTGTGATTGTGTGTGTGTGTGTGTGTATCATGTGGGAGTTCGACACGTGGATTAGGAAAGAAATACTCACGTAGGCGGTATTACGTTTTAATTTACAGACAATGGGTTGCCCCCCTTACAGCCGTGACCTGCCTCCTTGCTCACTCTCGTATCACTGACTGACTGACGGGCCCCGCCCACGAAACCCATAGAGGGTCTTTGAATAATGCCAGGTCAGCGCAATATGAGTTCAGATAGTGACTCGGGCAGAGACGGTTGGCCGTTGAGTCAAGGGTTAAAACTGGTATTTGGTAACGGGTTTTTACTACTACTGAGATGTGGTGGTGTGTGGGGTGCGTGTGTGTGATTGTGTGTGTGTGTGTGTTTTGTGTGTGTGTGTGTGTGTGTGTGTGTGTGTGTGTGTGTGTGTGTGTGTGTGTGTGGTGTGTGTGTGTGTGTGTGTGTGTGCGAAGAATATTTTTTTTATTTTCTTCTAGCTCAGCGAGAAAAGCCAGACAGCTTGGGTTACACTGGCTTACCGACCCTCTACCTGGAGTCTACCTGGAGGGTATTCCGGGGGTCAATGCCCCCACGGCCAGGTCCACGATCAGGCCTCCCTGCGGATCAGGGCCTGATCAACCAGGCTGTTAGTGCTGGCCGCGCGTAGTCCAACGTACGAAATAGAGCCCGGCTGATCCAGCACTGACTTTAGGTATCTGTCCAGCTCTCTCTTGAAGGCAGCCTGGGGCTTATTGGTAATTCCCCTTATTCTTGGTGAGAGGCTGCTGGACAGTCTTGGGCCCCGGACACTTATGGTGTTTTCTCTGAGTGTATTAATGGCGCTCCTACTTTTAATTACCTGGAGCTTACCTGGAGGTTATTCCGGGGATCAACGCCCCCGCGGCCCGGTCCATGACCAGGCCTCCCGATGGATCAGGGCCTGATCAACTAGGCTGTTACTGCTGGCCGCACGCAGTCCGACGTACGAGCCACAGCCCAGCTGATCCGGCACTGACTTTAGGTATCTGTCCAGCTCTCTCTTGAAGGCAGCCAGGGGTTTATTGGCAATTCCCCTAATGCTTGATGGGAGGCTGTTGAAACAGTTTTGGGCCCCGGACACTTTTTGGTGTTTTTTCTTAGTGTACCAAAGGCCGCCCCTATTTTTATTGGCGGCATTTTGCAACGCCTGCCCAGTCTTTTACTTTCGTAGGGAGTGATTTCGTGTGCAATTTGGGACATTCCTTCCAAGATTTTCCAAGTGTAGATTATGATATATCTCTCCCCCTGCGTTCCCAACGAGTACAAGTCAAGTGCTTCCAAGCGTTCCCAGTAGTTAAGGTGCTTGACGGAACTTATACGTGCAGTAAAGGATCTCTGTACACCTTCTCTAGATCTGCGATTTCACCTGCTTTGTATGGAGATGTTAATGTACAGCAGTATTCCAGCCTAGAGAGAACAAGTGATTTGAAAAGGATCATCATGGGCTTGGCATCTCTCGTTTTGAAAGTTCTCATTATCCATCCTATCATTTTCTTTGCACGTGCGATCGTGGCACTGTTGTGATCCTTGAAAGTGAGATCCCAGATATTACTACTCCCAGGTCCCTTACATATTTTTCCGCTCTATTGTATGGCCGGGGGTCAGTAGTAAAACTGTTCTAGTTTTTATCTCCTCCAGTTTTCCAAACGGAGTAGTTGGAAAATTTTTCCTCATTGAACATCATATTGTTTTCCGTTGCCCATGGAAAACTTTGTTTATATCTTCTTGGAGGTTAACCCGTCCTCAGCAGATGACAGCCTCATGCAGATCCTAGTATCATCCGCAAAGGATGATACGGTTGCTGTGTTTTATATCTCTGTTTATGTCTGATATGAGGATAAGGAATAAGGGGGGCGAGTACGTGCCTTGTGGAACAGAGCTCTTCACTATGGCTGCCTCCGATTTAACTCTGTTGACCACTACTCTTTGTGTTCGATTTGGTTAGGAAAGTTGAAAATCCAACTCTACCCCACTTTCCCAGTTATTCCTTTAGCCACGTAATTATGGTTTCTATTACGCCATGATCCCATTTGTCAATGCTTTTGCAAGTCTGTTTAAATTACATCTGCATTCTGAATTTTTTCTTCCCAGTCATCCAAGGCCATGTCATAGTGATCCAGTAGTTTGAGAAGTCAGGAGCGGGACCTGCCCTGAACCCATGTTGCCCTGGAATGTGCAGAATTTGGGAATCCAGGTTGATTGCAATCCTGCATCCTTAGCACTCTTTCAACGATTATTTATGAAGTGGGACGTCATAGCTATTATCTAAAGTTCTTAGCTAATTCTTGGCTCCACCTTTATGGAGCGGGGCAATATCCGTTTTTTTAAGTGACTGTGGAATTTCACCCTGACCAAGCTCCTCCTCCAAAGTGTACTAAGGGCACGTGAGAGGGGTTTCTTGAAGTTCTTAATGAAAACAGAGTTCCACGAGTCTGGGCCCGGGCTGATGCAAAGCAGTTGTCAATGGGTTTTTTTCGAAATCTATCGGAGTTAGGGGGCATTTGCATTCGCCTGCCGCAGTCTAACATTCGTAGAGACTGATTTTCTGTGTGCATATTTGGACCATTCCTCCAGGAATTTCCAAGTGTAGATTATGAAATAACATCTCCCTCCTGCGTTCCAACGAGTACAAGTCAAGTGCTTCCAATCGTTCCCCAGAAGTTAAGGTGCTTGACCAGAACTTATATTGCAGAAAGGATCTCCTGTACACCTCTAGATCTGCAAATTCACCTGCTTTGAATGGAGATGTTAATGTACAGCAGTATTTCCAGCCTAGAGAGAACAAGTGATCTGAAAAGGATCATCACTGGCTTGGCTCTCACGTTTTGGAAACGTTCTTCATTATCCCATCCCTCAAGTTTTGTATCTTCATATTTTGCGGGAGATTTTTTCGTTATTATAAACATGATTAAATTTCTATGAAAAATTTTTTTAACCTTAAAGATGATTCAACAATAAGGCGCAGGATTTAAAAACTTTCCCCCTGGTAAAAATTGAATCTTATTGGTTAGCTCCATTGTTACTGTATTGTCTGAGTGTGTCTCTAAACTGTGAATGTCTGAGTGTGTCTCCACTGTGATGTCTGAGTGTGGTCTTCCACTGTGAAAAATTGTCAGTGGTCTTCTCCCCACTGTGATTGTCCTGAGTGGTTGTCTCCAAATGTGATTGTCTGAGTGTGTCCTCTAACTGTGATAGCTGAGTGTTCTCCACTGTAATTGGCTGAGTGTGTCTCCACTGTGATTGTCTGTGGTTCTCCACTTTTGATTTTCTGAGTGTGTCTCCACTGTGATTTGTCTAAGTTGTTCTCCACTGTGGATTGTCTGAGTGTCTCCACTGTGATTATCTGAGTGTGTCTTCACTGTGATTATCTGAATGTGTCTCCACTGTGATTGTCTGAGTGTGTCTTCACTGTGATTATCTGAGTGTCTCCACCGTGATTGTCTGAAGTGTGTCTCCATTGTGATTTATTGAAGTGTGTCTCCTCTGTGATTGACTGAGTGTGTCTCCACTGTGATTGTTCTGAGTGTTGTCTCCCCCGGATTATATGAGTGCCATCCGCTGGATTATATGAGGTGTCTCCACTAGATTATCTGAGTGTGTCTCCCACAGTGATTGTCTGAGTGTTTCCACTGGATTTGTCTGAGTGCCCTCCACTGTGATTATCTGAGTGTGTCTCCTACAGTGCTTGATCCTGAGCGTGTCTCCACTGTGATTGTTGAGTGTGTCTCCATGTGATGCTGAGTGTTCTCCACTGTATTGTCTGAGTGTGTCTCCACTGTGATTGTCTGAGTGTCTCCACTGTGATTATCTGAGTGTCTCCACTGTGATTGTCTGAGTGTCTCCACTGTGATTGTCTTAGTGTGTCCTCCACTGTGATTTGTCTGATTGTGTCTCCCACTGTGATTTGCTGAGTGTGTCTCGCACTGGGATTGTCTAGTGTCTCCACTGTGATTGTCCTGAAGTGACACCACTGTGATTGTCTGAGTGTCTCCACTGTGATTGTCTGAGTGTGTCTCCACTGTGATTGTCTGAGTGTGTCTCCACTGTGATTGTCTGAGTGTGTCTCCACTGTGATTGTCTGAGTGTCTCCACTGTGATTGTCTGAGTGTGTCTCCACTGTGATTGTCTGATGTGTCTCCACTGTGATTGTCTGAGTGTGTCTCCACTGTGATTGTCTGAGTGTGTCTCCACTGTGATTGTCTGAGTGTGTCTCCACTGTGATTGTCTGAGTGTCTCCACTGTGATTGTCCTGATGTGTTCTCCCACTGTGGATTGTCTGAGTGTGGTCTCCACTGTGGATTGTCTGAGTTTCTCTCCTCTCCACTGTATTGTATAAACTTTGACTGTATCTCTACGAGAAACCGAACTTTTTTTTTTTTTTCCATAAGCGTGCAACATACCATCATTACAGTGAAACGCAGAGATATCAATTAAACACACTCTTTACAAACTGTATCCTCATCTCTACTATGTACGATAAACATCGTCGCCATTGTACTTTGTAATTTAAAAAAAAAAAAAAATTTCCACAAGCAATGAATCACCAATTAAATACTAAGTTAAGTTTCGGTCTACCACTATCTAATCTTTTATTTGTCCATTCGTGGTAGAATGATACGTCTAAGTAAGTTTTCTATTGTTACCCAACCTTCCGTCTTCTCCCTCACAGCAGGTCAATCCAGACATGGACCGAAAAAAAAACATTTGCTTATTGAAGGATAACTGAAAATTAGAAATACGTATTTTCTTTAGCTACTATATCTCCGGCGTGTACAGCTCCCGTCACTCACAAAACTCTGGCTATCATGCAGAAAAAACTCTTACACAATGGGAGGATCGTGTATGAAGAACGGACAGACAAACATGCATATTCATTGGTAAATACATTTGCCTCTTCTAGGATATCTAAACCTTGTTTCACTGGACATTACGTTCAGTAATACTTTTAGCGTCACTACCCGCATGTCAGGGGTCACACTGCGTCAATACCCGCATGTCAGGGGCCACACTGCGTCACTACCCGCATGTCAGGGGCCACACTGCGTCACTACCCGCATGTCAGGAGTCACACTGTGTCACTACGCACATGTTAGAGGTCACTTCCCGGCGTAATAAGGTCAAGGTTTCTTCCATCCCAAAACAAATTCTGAATATCGAGGAAAAACACTGGCGCTCCATTGTGTCAAGATAAATAACGTAATGATCTCGGGTGTGAGAAATGAAGGAAGGCCGAGGGAGAGAGGGAGGGAAGGTGGAGGGAGAGAGGGTGGGAAGGTGGAGGGAGAGAGGGTGGGAAGGTGGAGGGAGAGAGGAAGGGAAGACGGAGGGAGAGAGGGAGAAGGCATAGCGGGAGGAAATGAAGGTGAGGAGGGAAGGTGGAAACAGGAAGAGAATAATGACTAAGGCACTGAAAGATGAGAAAAGAGGGAGAAAATATGGAAATGAAGGAGAGGGGAGAAACGGGAGGAAGAGAATGGGGAAATACGTTAGGGGAAAAAGAGGAGGGGCAAAGGAAGAGGGGAATGAAGATGAGGTGAAAAGGTGAAAGATGAGAGGGGAAGAGAATGATAATGGAGGTGATGAGAGAACAGCGCTAGAGATGGTAAAGAGGAGAAAGACGAGGAAGGGGGGGGTAAGTTATGTGTTTATGAGAGGAAAGTGAGTGGAAAAATAATGAGGAATGGGAGGATAAGACAGAAGGTGAACGGAAATTTTCGAAAAATGAAAGATTAGATTAGATTTTGCCACAGAAGTGGCTTATTTATTCTGCACCAAATATCCATCCTGTGGAGGGTAGCGCAAGAGTATATGCATACACAAAAATCCTAGAAACTAGGCCCCAAAAGGGTTAATATGATATGAATTTATATCTACAGTTCACTTATCTGTTTCAAGCAAATTTAGGAAATTTTGCTTAATATATTTGATGTCTTATTTTCATTAATACCTACTAATACCACACACGCACACACACACGACGAGACTAGTATGTGCTATGACGAGAGGACTAAGGGTGATACTGAGAGGAATTGATATGGGAGACAGGAACAGAGTCTTCGAGAGGCGGGAAGAAGGAACACGAGGGCACAGATTGAAGCTGAAAACTCTCTGGTTAATTATAGGGATGTCGGGTGTATGTCTTCAGTTATAGACTAGTCAAGAAGTGAAATAACCTGGTCAGTGGAATGGTAGAGGCAGGATCCATACATAGCGAGGCGAGGAGAAAGTAAATCCAATAGAGGCTTCCGAAGAAGAGGGGCCAAGAGCTGAGACTCGACCCATGCAACCATATGTGGGTGAGTACATATAGATAAGTATACAAAGATTAGAGAAGAAGCTTACGCTTCGTGGCTAACATTAAACTAGCCTTCACATATATGGACCTTTAAAACAGCCTTCACATATATGGAAATTTAAAATAGCCTTCGCATATATGGAGCTTTAAGACAAATTTCACATATTTGAAACATTAAAGCACCCTTTACATATATGGAAATTTAAAATAGCCTTCACATATATGGAACTGTAAAACAGCCTTCACATACATGGAAATTTTTAAGCACCCTTCACATATATGGAAATTTTTAAGCACCCTTCACATATATGGAAATTTAAAGCACCCTTCACGTACATAGAAATTTTAAACAGCCTTCACATACATGGAAATTTAAAACAGCCTTCACATATATGGAACTTTAAAACAGCCTTCACGTGTATGAAACTCTAAAGCATCCTCCACATATATGGAACTTTAAAATAGCCTTCACATATATGGAAAGACAAATACTAAAAAAAAAAAAAAAAAACTGCTTCAAGATATTTACGAACACAATAAGATTTTGGAAATGTGGAATGTTTGCATTTTTTAAATACATCCAACTACATTATTATTAAAAAAAACTTTTGAAAGACACGTAAGAAAACTTTTTGCTGTGTACAGAACTACGAGTTACTATGAACGACTTAAGGCACCGGAAACACGGCGAGTTACAAGACAGTTGGAAGGAGACGCTGATGTGATAACTAATTATAAGATCGTAAAATGGACACAAGGAAACGAACAAGGAAGATTTCTTAGTATTGTCACTAGAGGGGAAACATGAGGTCAATATTCTTGTGTCAAACTGTAATAAACGCTGCTCGAGGCAACATGATAAAACAAAACACCTTGACAAAAATTAGAAAAACAGGTGAGAGAGAGAGAGAGAGAGAGAGAGAGAGAGAGAGAGAGAGAGAGAGAGAGAGAGAGAGAGAGAGAGAGAGAGAGAGAGAGAGAGAGAGGAGCTGTATATCACTGCCCCCAATCAGAGACCCTCTTCATTAGATCTATTTCAGCCTCAGACAGATACCGTCTTTAGCAGATCTCTCTATTTAAGCCTCATTCAGAGATCTTTATCAGTTCTGTCTATTTCAACTACAGTCAGAGGCTTTCTTTAACAGAACAACCGAACTCTGTCTCTGAGACTGAAAGAGACAGATCTGCTGCAGTAGACGGTCTCTAAGACCAAAATATAGCGATCTCTCTTACCTGTCTGTCTTATATCTGTCAAAGTGGTTGTTCACTTGGCACGAGGACGTATGTTCAGACTAGTAAAGACGCAGTTCAGGAGAGATTTTAGAAAAAAATTTTCTTGCCGAGTCATAGATAACTAGAATGTGTTCAAAGAGA
>NC_069422.1:43282226-43304726 GCF_026875155.1 Cherax quadricarinatus
CCAAGACTCTTGAACAGCCTGCCATCATGCCCAAGGGGAATTACCAATAAATCCCTGGATGTCTTCAAGAGGTAACTGGACAGATACCTAAAGTCAGTACCCGATCTGCCGGGCTGTGGTTCATACGTTGAATTGTGCGGCCATCAGTAACAGCCTAGTTAATCAGGACCTAGTTGATTAAGGACCGGGCAGCGTGGTCGTTAACCCCGAGACGACCTCCAGGTAGGGAACAGACTCTAAACCACAGTAAGACAGTCTTGAACAGGCCAGTTTTAGGACTGGCTTGTTATGGGTTCGAGTCCTGAACGTCTACTGAATTATTATTCACATGCAGGATTTGTTAATTCTTTCCGTGACTTTTTATTGTCCTTGCATCAGTGTTAAGCCGTTTTTATTCTTTATTAATGTTTATTTCTTTTTTAATGTTTTAAAATGTTTTAACATAAATCCGTTTTGAATTCTATCTTTTTTTTAGAACTAAATTTACGTCCCTTTTTTTATCTGCTTTTAACCTTGTATTATGACGCCTTTCCAGAGAATACAAATTTAGCTATTCTTTTAGTCGCTCTTCATAATGAAGATTTATTATGCTGATGTTTACTTGAATAAATTCACGACGATGTAATATAATATTACCCCTCACGACATTAATAAATAAATTAAAGAATAAAAAAGGCACAATACCTTGAGTGAACAATACACAAATAACCCGCACGTAGGAGAAACTTATGACGACTTTTCGGTCAGATTTGGACCATTAACTAATTTAACTTAAAATCGTATTTGAAAGCTTGGAAATCGCGTAAGATTATTAAAATGAGGGTAAGTTAAATGAGGGTAGGTTAAAATATACCACCGAGAGCGTATGGAAACAAGTCAACATCCTATGACTTTATTGGGTTATCATTGTTTAAATCATCGTAGTGTTCATTTTGTGCCCATTGTATCTCTGTGTCTCCATGATGTGTGTGTATTCCCGTAGCCAAAACTTGACCAAAACTTGCTGGCGTCACGAAGGCGTGATGAGCACGAACTGCGGACTGTCACTTCGAGCAAGTTCCTGACACGCGAGATGTGGCCCGGGGACTCGTGCTAAAGAGAACTGCTCAACGGAGTTATGACTGTGCTCACCCGTCTTACTGGTTACTTAACACCGGATGGAGCAGACACAAACAGGAATGTGTGACCACCACTGGTCCCATTCCCTCCCCGCACTGATCCCCCAACACTCCCACAACACCCCACCCCCCGCCTGTGTCTGAGGACATGTGGCCGCCTCTTCCCCTACCCTCCTCCTTCCTTTCTTCCTTACTAACGCGTTATGGGGGCCGGGGAGAGAGAAGTGGGAAATGGGGGGAAAGGAAGAATGAGGAGGAGGATTGCGTTGGAGTGGAAATGAAAGAAGTGTTGATGGAGTGGATAGGGTGGGGATGGAAGGGGAGGAATTGGGCATTGAAGTTGTAGAGAAGTATAATGAAAGCTGGGGGAAGTGTTTTGTTAAACAAAATTGGGTACATCAGCAACGCGCTTCTAGTTTAAGAGAATAACAGCGGCATGTAAACGTTTCGCTATAGGTAGCACATAGAGCGAAACGCTGCCCAAATACAGACCTGCTCTGTCCTACTGTAAATGATAGCTGCATTACTTAGCAACACAAGCTAGCTAAACTTCTTCTATAACGCATCACACGAAATGAGTGTTGTACCTCAGGGGATGAAATGTGTCGTCCTGAGCTGGGGAAGGGATGGGTGGCTGGGAAAAGGATGATCCCTGGGGATGGGATGGGTGGCTGGGAAAGGGATGGGTCACTGAGGAAGGGAAAGGTCCATGAGGAAGGGATGGGTCCCTAAGGAAGGCAGGGAACGGATGATGGGGCTAGGTGTAGCGGAATACAACATCAGGTTAGTTAGAAAACAAAGTGTGTTGGTTATGTCAGGTACAAGATGCAGCATAAGCCACTTTACCGACACTAACTAATTTACAAATCTTCACTGATTTGACAGCAAATATATTAATACCCAGGGCGATTTTTATCGCTGTTGGTTAAGAGACTTAAGCTGCAACCTGTTCTCGGTGTTCAACCTTCCTGAGGTTCGCTTCTCCAGTGAATATCATTTTCATATATTCAACAATGTTATTTTTACTTTGTGATCAAATCTCGCTCAGCAGCCGAGTACGAGGTGGGGGTGAGAGAGCGTTCATCAGTGTCTGGGAGGAACCACAACACCTCCCACACATGGAGCTCAACACAGTGCTAAAAAAACATTGCTCTTCCAGCCACCTACTTCCCAAACATTATGATTTGCTTTTTGTAAAAAAAAAAAAAAAAGGGCAATTCGAAGCTGCATTTTTATATATAATCACCCTATTTGTTCTACGACAATTTTACGTATAAACATGTTCTTATGATTATATAATCAACCTCGTGTGTTCTATCGCCATATAATTTCTCTTTTTTTTTTTTTACGTGTCAAGATTATATTTCTAAAAGTTTAAGACGAAGATAAATTTGCTCATCCACAATGTGCAGCCACAGCTCACAGAATAAGCTATCGTCGGGGATTGTATACGAAAACAGCATTAATATTATTCCTGTAAATACATGTGTCCTTAGTTGGGAGTCAGGGATCTAGGGGGGCAGCTCGGCCGGGTCTGCTGCCCAAAAAGTGCCTGTGTAAACTTCTCGCTGACACCAAGTGTAAATCACGTAAACAACTTGAACTTTTCGCAATTTATGCTTCTGTGAATCACTAGATAAGCGACTGGAGATGATTTATGGTGTTGGTGGGGAGGCACAGCGCCCCCTGCCGTGACTTAAGGGGATAGGGGAGAGGGGGAGGAGATGTGGTAATACATATGAAGATAACGTTGATTTAAATAATGATCATATGTATTCATATGATCCTCTTCATAAAATGTGTATGTGTGTGTATAAGTGTGAGTGTGTGTGTGTGTGTGTGTGTGTGTGTGTGTGTACTCACCTATTTGTGGTTGCAGGGGTCGAGTATGTTTGTGTATGAGTGTGTGTGTGTGTGTGTATGTGTGTGTGTGTTTGTGTTTCTGTGTATGTTTTGTGTCTGTGAGCGTATGAGTAACCCTCATAATTGTGAGGTAGAGTGTTAATGTTGATATTTTTAATCACACATGTAATATTAATCTTTTAACAGTGTGTGAGTGTGAAGGTGTGAGTGTGGATGTGTAGGTGTGGGTGTGGATGTGGAGGTGTGGGTGTGGATGTGAAGGTGTGAGTGTGGATGTAGAGGTGTGGGTGTGGATGTGGAGGTGTGGATATGGATGTGGAGGTGTGGATGTGGAGGTGTGGGTGTGGATGCAGATGTGGAAGTGTGGGTGCGGGTTTGGAGGTATGGGTGTGGATGTGGATGTGGAGGTGTGTGTGTGGAGAAGGAGAAGACGAAGAATCATTGAGCTCCTCAAGAATGCCAGATTATCTGATACACGGAAGGAAGTGAGAAACTGAAATCGCAGTATGACTCAGTGTTCAGTGAGCCACTAACCAGTCTAAAGATAGACAATCCAAACAATTTTTTCATGAATAAGCCTCAAAACCCTGCCAATGTAGGCCAAATTTATGACATAACCCTAATTCCACTAGACTTTGAGAAAGCCATCGACGACATGCCCATGCACTCAACCCCAGGCCCAGACTCGTGGAACTCGGTGTTCATTAAGAACTGCAAGAAACCCCTCTCAGTGGCCCTAAGTATGCTATGGAGAAGGAGCTTAGACACAGGCGAGATTCCACAGTCACTAAAAACAAAAGATATAGCCCCACTCCATAAAGGTGGAAGCAAAGCAGTAGCTAAGAACTATAGACCAATAGCTTTAACATTCCACATCATAAAAATCTATGAAAGAGTTCTAAGAAGCAGAATAGCAAACCACCTGGACTCCTAAAAATTGCACAACCCAGGGCAACATGGTTTCAGAGCTGGTCGCTCCTGCCTTTCACAACTGCTAGACCACTATGATATAGTCCTAGATGCACTGGAAAGCAAACAGAATGCAGATGTAGTATACACAGATTTTGCAAAAGCCTTTGACAAGTGCGACCATGGTGTAATAACACACAAAATGTGTGCTAAAGGGATAACTGGAAAAGTAGGCAGATGGATCTTCAACTTTCTAACCAACCGCACACAGAGAGTAGTGGTAAACAGAGTTAAATCAGATGCTGCCATAGTGAAGAGCTCTGTCCCACAAGGCACAGTACTCGCACCTATCCTGTTCCTTATTCTCATATCAAACATAGACAGAGATATAAACCACAGCACTGTATCATCCTTTGCAGACGATACTAGGATCTGCACGAGAGTGTCATCCATTGAGGACACGGCAAAGCTCCAAGAAGATATAAACCAAGTTTTCCAATGGGCAATAGAGAACAATATGATGTTCAATGAAGGCAAATTCCAACTACTCCGTTATGAAAAACTGGAGGAAATAATAACTAGGACTGAGTATACTACAAACTCCAATCACACAAAAGAGCGGAAAAGTAATGTGAAGGACCTGGGTGTGGTAATGTCCGAAGACCTCACCTTCAAGGACCACAACAATGCAACTATCACATCTACTAGGAAACTGATAGGATGGATACTGAGAACATTCAAGACAAGAGATGCTAAGCCAATGATTATCCTTTTTAAATCACTTATTCTCTCTAGGCTGGAATACTGCTGTACATTAACATCCCCATTCAAGGCAGGTGAAATTGCAGAACTAGAGAATGTACAGAGAACCTTTACTGCACGTATAAGTTCCATTAAACACCTTACCTACTTGGAGCGCCTGGAAGCTCTTGACTTGTACTCACTAGAGTGCAGGCGAGAGACATATATCATAATCTACACCTGGAAGATTCTGGAGGGACTGGTCCCTAATATGCAAACAGTAATCACTCCATACGAAAGCAAAAGACTAGGCAGGCGATGCAACATACCCCCAGTGAAAAGTAGGGGCGCCACTGGTACACTAAGGGAAAACGCATTAAGTGGCCGGGGCCCAAGACTGTTCAACAGCCTCCCATCAGCAATGAGGGGCATTACCGGTAGACCCCTGGTTGTCTTCAAGAGGGAGCTGGACAGATACCTAAAGATGGTGCCGGATCAGCAGGGCTGTGGTTCGTAGGTTGGATTGCGTGCGGCCAGCAGTAGCAGCCTGGTTGATCAGGCCCTGATACACCGGGAGGCCTGGTCGTGGACCGGGCCGCGGGGGCGTTGATTCCCGGAATGCCCTCCAGGAGACTCCAGGTAATGGGAAATGGGTGGGTCACTATGACATGGCCTTGGATGCACTGGAAGAAAATCAGAATGCAGATGTAATATACACAGACTTTGCAAAAAGCATTTGACAAATGCGATCATGGCATAATAGCCCATAAAATACGTGCTAAAGAAATAACTGGGAAAGTGGGGAGATGGATCTTCAACTTCCTAACAAATCGAACACAAAGAGTAATGGTCAACAGAGTTAAATCGGAGGCTGCCATAGTGAAGAGCTATGTTCCACAAGGCACAGTACTCGCCCCCATCTTATTCCTCATCCTAATATCAGACATAGACAGAGATATACACCACAGCACTGTATCATCCTTTGCGGATGATACTAGGATCTGCATGAGGCTGTCATCTGCTGAGGACGCGGTTAACCTCCAAGAAGATATAAACAAAGTTTTCCAGTGGGCAACAGTAAACAATATGATGTTCAATGAGGACAAATTCCAACTACTCCGTTATGGAAAACTGGAGGAGATAATAACTAGAACAGAGTATACTACTGACTCCGGCCATACAATAGAGCGGAAAAATAATGTAAGGGACCTGGGAGTAGTAATGTCTGAGGATCTCACTTTCAAGGATCACAACAGTGCCACGATCCCACGTGCAAAGAAAATGATAGGATGGAGAACTTTCAAAACGAGAGATGCCAAACCAATGATGATCCTTTTCGAATCACTTGTTCTCTCTAGGCTGGAATACTGCTGTACATTAACATCTCCATTCAAAGCAGGTGAAATCGCAGATCTGAGAGTGTACAGAGATCCTTTACTACACGTATAAGTTCTGTCAAGTACCTTAACTACTGGGAACGCTGGGAAGCACTTGACTTGTACCCGTTGGAACGCAGGAGGGAGAGATATATCATAATCTACACTTGGGAAATCTTGGAAGGAGTGGTCCCAAATCTGCACACAGAAATCACTCCCTACGAAAGTAAAAAACTGGGCAGGCGATGCAAAATGCCTCCAATAAAAAGTAGGGGCGCCATAGAACGCAATACCTGCAGGCATACCACCCCTAAGTCCCTAGTAACAGATAATGGAGGTGAATTCTGTAATGAGATTCTTGAAAATTTGTGTACCTTGTACAAGATCTCTAAATCCACCATTGTTCCTCATAGTCCTGCCAGCAATGGGTTAGCGGAACGTACCAATAAGAAAGTACTTGATGTCTTGAGAGCCACTATCAATCCCAACAGTGAAACTTGGGATGAAGTTATACCTGATGTGCAGTGTGCTATAAATTCTGCTTACAATGTTTCTATAGGTGACACTCCACTTTATGAATTGTATGGTGTAGATAAACGTTTGCCTTATGAGTTGTTATATTCTAATCCGAAACCAAATTACAACCCTGATGATTTCATAGCAACTCGTACCAGCTTAGCTCAAAGTGTTTTTAGAAGAATCCGTGAAACACTTCATAAATCAACAGCAGAATTTACAAGAGTCGCAAACACTCGAGCAAAGCCATCCAAAATCAAAGTAGGTTCGAGAGTTATGCTGACTAACTTTAACAAAACGTCTGCAATGCCTAAGCTTGATCAAAAGTTTGTTGGTCCTTATCGAGTAGTTGAACATATCACTGGTAATAAGTATAAGGTTAGAGAAATTAGTACAGGTCAGTATAAAGAATCACATTTAGATCATATGAAGTTAGTATGTGATGATAATGATGTTCCAACCCAGACTAATGTGACAGACTCTCACAATCCTCCTGATCCTGTACTCTCTACCTCTGATACTCAGTCAGACAATCATCCTGAATGTCGTTATTCCCTACGTACACGACAGGTATTGAGAAATCCTCAAGTATCATTTGTAACTACCAATTCAGATTTGCCTCAAATACAGCATGAGTTAGCCAGTGCAACAGAGTTTGATCCTTCCAGAGATGACACCCATTCTGCATATATCAATCTCACCTTAGCAGAGTTGGGTTTAAATGTAAATAACCTGTATAGATGAATAATTACAGTATCAACTTATCAGTATTCAAGAATTTTTTTTTTTTGTGTTCACGTTCTCTCTGAATTCTGAGAGTTAACAGTCTAGATTTGAGTGCACCGAATCTGCCTTTCTGTTAAACACTTCATTCTTTGTATATATTCCTTCCTCAGAATCCGTAGATCATATGAATACAGATCGATCGATCAAATTTTTTTTTTATCACTTCTATTGTGTAATCCCAACGTTGAGTTTCATTCTTTGAGTTGTGCTATATTATACCTTGTATTGCATTACAGTTTTATTACAGTTTCAATTACATAAGCTTCCATTCCAATATTCTACTTATGTATGTTATAATGTTCAATTGTTGTGTACTTTGACATTGTATAGAATCAGCCCAAGCCGTACACCTGCCGACATACGTTAGCGTCGCTGAGCTCTCAGTAGTAGTAACCAGTTCCTAGTAACCAGTTACCAGTAACCAGTGTACCAGTAGATGACTCACTACCAACCGTCTGTGTGAATCACTGACTGATTATTCATATTGCTGCTGACCATAGCAGGATTTCAAACACCCCTCGCCCGTAGGAACTTGAGAGTCAGTCGAAGATAGGGAGCAGAGAGAGGCAGGTCGGCTGTTGGCGCTTCCCATACTTCCCGTTATATATTATCGTACTACCAGCCTACGTGAATATTTTTACCCATCCACGTTATCGAAAACCCACTTGACACCTGATCCATTGGGAGGCCTGGTCATGGACCGGGCCGCGGGGGCGTTGATCCCCGGAATATCCTCCAGGTATCCAGGTATCCAGGTATCCAGGTATCCAGGGGGAAGAGAGGCAGGATACGAAAGGGAAGTGGCACAACCACTATGGTGCAATTTGAAATATGTGTGTGTAATAACAGAAAATTATTGAAAGGGTTATAGCACTTACCCATCAGTTTCACACAGATATAACAAATATATAGGTGACAGACATAACATGAAATGCAGTTTTATATCTGTATCTTCTTAGTTCAGAACTCCAATTTCACATGATCTGCAGTCTCTTGCAACCTCTCCTCCTTGGATAACGCTCGTGGTTTTTTCCTCATGACAGATTTCTCTATATAACTTGTTTTAAGTTAGATAAAGTTAAGCTGAAGTAAATTAAATAATTCTCCTAAACAGATGTAACAGCAGCGAGTAAACAAGACGTTTATGACCCCTAAGTCGGAAAACCAACGTTGGAACTGAGTCCTAACTTTGGCATTTAACTATTTTTAATTGTAGTATAAAACCTAAGTTGTCTTAAATGGTTTTTTTCCTTGCATACAGACAACACAAAGTAGCCGAAACGAGTATAAATTCCACGTGGATAATTTAGTCACAAGCAGGAGGGACATATGAGGCAGCCGAGACACAATATGGGACACAGGTTCCAACAGACGCCGCGCTGGTGTCAGGTTGAGGTCGTCAACCAGGTGTTAAGGGGAGGCTAATCTCACTATTGTTGTGAGGTCATGACCAACTCAAGCCCGAGCTGGGGTGGTGGAGGTCGGGAAGCCGAAGTATTGACCTTAGCTGATTCAAAGGTTCAAAGAGGATAGCAAAAGGTCAAGGCTATTATGTCTATCACCATCTCTTCTTATCCCATAATTTTACTTAAAGAATAAAAAGGCACAATCCCGTGACTGGAGCTATACACAAATAACCCACATATAGCGTAAAGAAACTTATGGCGACGTTTCGGTCCGACTTGGACCATTAACAAATCACCTTTACAAAATAAATCACTTTTCATTTTGTTTACAAGTAAACTAAAATATTCCGTTAGCCAACAGATAGTTCTTAGTCTTAACACTGTGAAGCAGTAGCGGCTTGACGAAGCTCCTGGAGAGCAAAACGTTGTCACAATAAAATATCACATTAGTTGTACTTGTGTCCTCTTACCTAACATATTGTCGGCAATTCTACCAACATTAATACAAAATGACTATAGACTCTGAATAGACATGAGATATTTTCGAAGAAAAAGTACTGAAGGAAGGGGAGAAAAGTCTTCAATGGGAAAATGTAATCTTGTAGGGCGTGCTAGGAGGAAACAGGAGTTATCTGTTAGTGATTCTGGAGATTATCTTCCTCACGGCTCGGTCTCACAAATGACTTCCTAGGTTGGAACGGAAATAGTACAGGATTAAGAACTATTATGAAGCACTTGGGAAAGTAAAAGTATGGTTATACTGAATGCAAGTAAAAGTTTGTAAGATTTATCTGTCGTCCGAGGTGTTCATTAGAAAAAAAAATCGATCCTGTCAGAGTAACAGGTTTCCATTTCACACTAATTTAACAGGAGGTTATGGCCTTCCTGTATGGTTGCTGTTTACCAACCTACCTCAACAGGGTGGAGGGAAAGGAATCTTAAGGGTGTGGTGGAGATAGTATTGTTAATTATAGAGGCGAGGGACATGATGGGACAAAAATGGAATCGGTGTACGGTATATCACAGAAGTTTAGGAAGTACAGAAGTAGGAGGGATGCACGGGTATACTGATGAACATCCATCCTGTGAGTAGTAACCTCCCTGTTCCAGTCCTGTGGGAGACAGTTATCCCATCCCTCTCCTGTGGGTTGTAGCTACTTCATACCCACACTGTGGGTGGTAGTTACCTTATACCTGGTCACAGACCGGGCCGCGGAGGCGTTGATTCCTCAAACCCTCTCCACTCTCCAGGTATAGCTATCGTTAAAAGACTGGACACAAAATGGGTCAGGAATTAGGCCAACAAATTCCTACCTAAACTCATTACAAAGTAAAAAACTATTTGCAAGATTAACGTATTTCATTACAGTAATGGGAGAGAGACGAGTTAGTGCGTGGGAAGAGACGAACAGAATTGCAAATAGGTGATGGGATCTGAGGAACCTGGTTAGCGATGTGCCGGAGAGATATTATCTTCACAACGGACGGTAGTCACCGTGGTATTTAGTTCATCAGGAGTAAATATCTCTCGACTCGGGTCATATGACTTGCTCACTGCTGCCTGACAAATGAATTCAACTTAGCTGACCACGGAAGTAATGGACCTGAAACGGGGAGTGCAAGAGTTTGCTCTCTGAACTGTGATCTCAGCGCATCCCACCAATGCAGGGTGATCCAAAGAATTAGATGAATTCACCATCTTGCCGGGAACAAGGCACTAGTAACCATTTATGTATTCACGTTATCGCTCAGGGTTTGGAAACATTCGACATAAAGAGGAATTTGTGTGCATTTTAAATCATATATGTGTGTAAAATGTATCACTTATTTTATATCCAAATTTACATACAATTAAAACCAAAGAAATTATATTTTTCTCGTAATTATTTTTAATTTATATACGTATATATATATATTATATATATATTATATTATATATATATATATATATTATATATATATATATATTATATATATATTTTATATATATATTATATAATATATATATATATATATATATATATATATATATATATATATATATATATTATATATATATTATATATATATATATATATATATATATATATATATATATATATATATATATATATATATATATATATATATATATATATATATATATATATATATATATATATATATATATATGTCGTGCCGAATAGGCAGAACTTGCGATCTTGGCTTAAATAGCAACGCTCATCTTGCCATATAGGACAAGTGAAAATTTGTGTATGGAATAATTTCGCCAAAATCATTCTGAACCTAACGAAAAAAATATATTTGATTGTGTTTGTTTAGTACTAAATTATTGTAAACGTATTTAAAATATATTTAGTTGAGTTAGGGTAAAATAAATTGCTCTTGTTATAATAAGGTTAGGTAAGTTTTCTAAGATTCTTTTGGAGCAAAATTAAAAACTTTTGCATTAACATTAACGAAAAAAATATATCTTTAAACGTATAAGAGAAAATTTCAGAAAGGACTTAATTTTAAATGAGTTCTTGCTAATTGGCCAGTTTTACATATTCGGCACGACATATATATATATATATATATATATATATATATATATATATATATATATTATATATATATATATATATACATACATATGTGTGTGTGTGTGTCGTGCCGAATAGGTAAAATTGGTAAATTAGCAAGAACACATTTAAAATTAAGTCCTTTCTAAAATTTTCTCTTATACGTTTTAAGATATATTTTTTTTTCATTTATGTTAAAGTAAAAAATTAATAATTTTGTACCAAAAGAACCTTAGAAAACTTACCTAACATTATTATAACAAACGCAATTTAATTTAGCCTAATCCAACTAAATATATTTTAGATATGTTTACTATAATTTAATAATAACAAACACAACGAAATATGTTTTTTTCGTTAGGTTCAGAATGATTTTTGCGAAATTATTGCATACACAAATTTTTGCTTGCCTTATACAGCAAGAAGAGCTTTACTATTTAACCAAAACCGCAAGTTTTACCTATTCGGTACGACATATATATATGGAGACAAAGCATGGTATATCAAACTTCTCGTTTAAGAGTACCACCTACCAGGCCTGGTCATGGACCGGGTCGCGGGGGCGTTGACTCCAGGAACACCCTCCTCAAGGTATCATCAGTACTAGAAATTAAGGAAAATAATGCGTAAACCAGCTTTCGGATTCTTCTCGTATTTGTCTTAAATCAAGAAGACAAAAACCATCCAGGGATATTTCTTAGTCGTTTTCTTTGTCTTCTCTCGGGATACGAGTTTGTTTCAGTTACCGAGAAAGAATTAAATCAAACATTGTATTTTCACAGTTTTCCACATTGTGTTTATCTTTTGCTCAGTCTGCGGTGTGCAGGAGGAGGAAGAGGAAGAGGGGAGAGGAAAGGAAAAACAAGGAACAAAGAATAGGCAACATGTAAGGAGATACTAAATGCAGTTTATGGCATTTAATTGAGATGTTTCGCCCACCAGGAAGATTTATACACAGTAAATGAGTGAGTGAGGGAGGCGCTGAGGTAGAGACAGACAGGGATACAGAGTGAGAGAGAGAGAGAGACAGACAGACAGAGAGAGAGAGAGAGAGAGAGAGAGAGAGAGAGAGAGGTGGTAGGGGCGTATTATATCGGGGCCAAAATTACGATAAGTATTAAAGTATTAAGCGAGAATAAATGGGAACTATTAAAGAAAAAGAAAGATGAGAATGAGGAGGAAGAAAGCACAGAAGTGAAATCAGAAGATAAGTAAGTGCAAAAGATGCTTAGGGTCAGGAGTTGTAACTAACCAGAACCCATCAGTTACAGCAACATTGCATGCATGTTCATAACAAAGTTACCAGCTAAATAGCAACTAAATAAATCTGAAAGTTCATAGCTAATAGCTGACTTCATATCAAGAAGTATAACAAAGTCCTGAAGTCACTTGGCAGAAAGGTAATATGCTTTTCAAATCACATAAGATGGATATAAAACAATTTCTCATCCCTGGAAAAAGCATTCAGTCATGTGTCACAGTTCGGCTGTCCAGTTTACAGCATGGATACAGTCATGCTGGAAAACGTACAGAAGTTGATGCAGTGATTCCACAGCATCAGAAATTTTTATATAAAAGCTGTACTGAAGATATGAAGCTGACTGGGAAGTGTTTGTTGCAGCTACTGTTCATGGCGACAGATTTAATTACCTTAAATAAGAAATTTACTCTCTGTGATGGACTATGCGAGAGGAAACTTAGATAGCTTTCGTTCCCACAATGTAATTATCATATAGGATTTGGTATCCTCACACTGCGGGTATTCCCTTAATGTAATTATTGTATAAAATAGGGCAGTCACTGCGAGTGTTCCCACAATATAACTGTCATACAGAATAGGGTAGTCGCACACTGCTGGTGTTCCCACAATGCAACTGCCATATTGAATATGGCAGTCGCACACTGCGGGTGTTCCCACAGTGTAACTGTCATACAGAATAGGGTAGTCGCACACTGCGGGTGTTCCCACAGTGTAACTGTCATACAGAATAGGGTAGTCGCACACTGCTGGTGTTCCCACAATGTAACTGTCATATAGAATAGGGCAGTCGCACACTGCTGGTGCTCCCACAATATAACTGCCATATATAATATGGCAGTCGTACACTGCGGGTGTTCCCACAGTGTAACTGTCAAACAGAATAGGGCAGTCGCACACTGCTCGTGTTCCCACAAGGTAGCTATCATATAGAATAGGGCAGCCGCACACAAATGGTGCATCTAATTTTTTTTAATTAAAAAGAGGGAGGTGTGAGTGGAGATGCCTAGTACACTCTGTGGGTGTTCTGTGCTTTGTGGTATGCCGGACTCACTGTGCAGTATATTTAGCGAGGAGCGTCAACCTTTCCCCTTGTGTGTGTGTGTGTGTGTGTGTGTGTGTGTGTGAGTGTGAGTGTGTGTGTGTGTACTCACCTAGTTGAGGTTGTACTCACCTAGTTGAGGTTGCGGGGGTCGAGTCCGAGCTCCTGGCCCCGCCTCTTCACTGATCGCTACTAGGTCACTCTCCCCGAGCCGTGAGCTTTATCATACCTCTGCTTAAAGCTATGTATGGATCCTGCCTCCACTACATCGCTTCCCAAACTATTCCACTTACTGACTACTCTGTGGCTGAAGAAATACTTCCTAACATCCCTGTGATTCATCTGTGTCTTTAGCTTCCAACTGTGTCCCCTTGTTACTGTGTCCAATCTCTGGAACATCCTGTCTTTGTCCACCTTGTCAATTCCCCTCAGTATTTTGTATGTCGTTATCATGTCCCCCCTATCTCTCCTGTCCTCCAGTGTCGTCAGGTTGATTTCCCTTAACCTCTCCTCGTAGGACATACCTCTTAGCTCTGGGACTAGTCTTGTTGCAACCTTTGCACTTTCTCTAGTTTCTTTACGTGCTTGGCTAGGTGTGGGTTCCAAACTGGTGCCGCATACTCCAATATGGGCCTAACGTATACGGTGTACAGGGTCCTGAACGATTCCTTATTAAGATGTCGAATGCTGTTCTGAGGTTTGCTAGGCGCCCATATGCTGCAGCAGTTATTTGGTTGATGTGCGCTTCAGATGTGCCTGGTGTTTATACTCACCCCAAGATCTTTTTCCTTGAGTGAGTTTGTAGTCTCTGACCCCCTAGACTGTACTCCGTCTGCGGCCTTCTTTGCCCTTCCCCAATCTTCATGACTTTGCACTTGGTGGGATTGAACTCCAGGAGCCAATTGCTGGACCAGGTCTGCAGCCTGTCCAGATCCCTTTGTAGTTCTGCCTGGTCTTCGATCGAGTGTATTCTTCTCATCAACTTCACGTCATCTGCAAACAGGGACACCTCAGAGTCTATTCCTTCCGTCATGTCGTTCACAAATACCAGAAACAGCACTGGTCCTAGGACTGACCCCTGCGGGACCCCGCTGGTCACAGGTGCCCACTCTGACACCTCGCCACGTACCATGACTCGCTGCTGTCTTCCTGACAAGTATTCCTGATCCATTGTAGTGCCTTCCCTGTTATCCCTGCTTGGTCCTCCAGTTTTTGCACCAATCTCTTGTGTGGAACTGTGTCAAACGCCTTCTTGCAGCCCAAGAAATGCAATCCACCCACCCCTCTCTCTCTTGTCTTACTGCTGTCACCATGTCATAGAACTCCAGTAGGTTTGTGACACAGGATTTCCCGTCCCTGAAACCATGCTGGCTGCTGTTGATGAGATCATTCCTTTCTAGGTGTTCCACCACTCTTCTCCTGATAATCTTCTCCATGATTTTGCATACTATACATGTCAGTGACACTGGTCTGTAGTTTAGTGCTTCATGTCTGTCTCCTTTTTTAAAGATTGGGACTACATTTGCTGTCTTCCATGCCTCAGGCAATCTCCCTGTTTCGATAGATGTATTGAATATTGTTGTTAGGGGTACACATAGCGCCTCTGCTCCCTCTCTCAATACCCATGGGGAGATGTTATCTGGCCCCATTGCCTTTGAGGTATCTAGCTCACTCAGAAGCCTCTTCACTTCTTCCTCGGTTGTGTGCACTGTGTCCAGCACTTGGTGGTGTGCCCCACCTCTCCGTCTTTCTGGAGTCCCTTCTGTCTCCTCTGTGAACACTTCTTTGAATCTCTTGTTGAGTTCTTCACATACTTCGCGGTCATTTCCTGTTGTCTCTCCTTCCTTCCTTAGCCTGATTACCTGGTCCTTGACTGTTGTTTTCCTCCTGATGTGGCTGTACAACAGTTTCGGGTCAGATTTGCTTTCGCTGCTATGTCATTTTCATATTGTCTTTGGGCCTCCCTTCTTATTCGTGCATATTCGTTTCTGGCTCTACGACTGTTCTCCTTATTCTCCTGGGTCCTTTGCCTTCTATATTTCTTCCTTCCCTAGCACACTTGGTTTTTGCCTCCCTGCACCTTTGGGTAAACCATGGGCTCATCCTGGCTTTTTCATTACTCCTGTTACCCTTGGGTACAAACCTCTCCTCAGCCTCCTTGCATTTTGTTGCTACATATTCCATCATCTCATTAACTGGCTTCCTGCCAGTTCTCTGTTCCACTGAACCCCGTTCAGGTAGTTCCTCATTCCTGTGTAGTCCCCTTTCTTGTAGTTTGGCTTCATTCGTCCTGGCCTTCCTGCTTCTCCCTCCACTTGTAGCTCTACTGTGTATTCGAAGCTTAAAACCACATGGTCACTGGCCCCAAGGGTCTTTCATATGCGATGTCCTCGATATCTGCACTACTGAAGGTGAATACTAAGTCCAGCCTTGCTGGTTCATCCTCTCCTCTCTCTCTTGTAGTGTCCCTTACGTGTTGGTACATGAAGTTCTCCAGTACCACCTCCATCATCTTAGCCCTCCATGTATCTTGGCCCCCATGTGGGTCCAAGTTCTCCCAATCGATCTCCTTGTGGTTAAAGTCACCCATGATCAGGAGCTTTGCCCTGCATGCATGAGCTCTTCTGGCCACTCTAGCCAGTGTGTCAACCATCGCTCTATTGCTCTCGTCGTACTCTTGCCTTGGCCTCCTGCTGTTCTGTGGTGTGTGTGGTGTGTGTGTGTGTGTGTGTGAGTGTGTCTGTGTGTGTGTCGGTGTGTCTGTACTCACCTAGTTGTACTCGCCTAGTTGAGGTTGCGGGGGTCGAGTCTGAGCTCCTGGCCCCGCCTCTTCACTGATCGCTACTAGGTCACTCTCCCTGAACCGTGAGCTTTATCATACCTCTGCTTAAAGCTATGTATGGATCCTGCCTCCACTACATCGCTTCCCAAACTATTCCACTTACTGACTACTCTGTGGCTGAAGAAATACTTCCTAACAACCCTGTGATTCATCTGTGTCTTCAACTTCCAACTGTGTCCCCTTGTTACTGTGTCCTAATCTCTGGAACATCCTGTCTTTGTCCACCTTGTCAATTCCTCTCAGTATTTTGTATGTCGTTATCATGTCACCCCTATCTCTCCTGTCCTCCAGTGTCGTCAGCTTGATTTCCTTTAACCTCTCCTCGTAGGACATACCTCTTAGCTCTGGGACTAGTCTTGTTGCAAACCTTTGCACTTTCTCTAGTTTCTTTACGTGCTTGGCTAGGTGTGGGTTCCAAACTGATGCCGCATACTCCAATATGGGCCTAACGTACACGGTGTACAGGGTCCTGAACGATTCCTTATTAAGATGTCGGAATGCTGTTCTGAGGTTTGCTAGGCGCCCATATGCTGCAGCAGTTATTTGGTTGATGTGCGCTTCAGGAGATGTGCCTGGTGTTATACTCACCCCAAGATCTTTTTCCTTGAGTGAGGTTTGTAGTCTCTGGCCCCCTAGACTGTACTCCGTCTGCGGTCTTCTTTACCCTTTCCCAATCTTCATGACTTTGCACTTGGTGGGATTGAACTCCAGGAGCCAATTGCTGGACCAGGTCTGCAGCCTGTCCAGATCCCTTTGTAGTTCTGCCCGGTCTTCGATCGAGTGAATTCTTCTCATCAACTACACGTCATCTGCAAACAGGGACACCTCAGAGTCTATTCCTTCCGTCATGTTGTTCAAATACCAGAAACAGCACTAGTCCTAGGACTGACCCCTGTGGGACCCCGCTGGTCACAGGTGCCCGCTTTGACACCTCGCCACGTACCATGACTCGCTGCTGTCTTCCTGACAAGTATTCCCTGATCCATTGTAGTGCCTTCCCTGTTATCCCTGCTTGGTCCTCCAGTTTTTGCACCAATCTCTTGTGTGGAACTGTGTCAAACGCCTTCTGTGTGTGTGTGTCTGTGTGTGTGTGTCTGTGTGTACATGTGTACTCACCTAATTGTGGTTGCAGGGGTCGAGTCACAGCTGGCCCCACCCGGTCGCTACTAGGTTCACTTTCTCTCCCTGCTCCATGAGCTGTATCGTATCTCTTCTTAAAGCTATGTATGGGTCCTATCTCCACTACATCACTCCCCAGATTGTTGCACTTCCCGACGACTCTTGACTGAAGAAATACTTCCTAACATCCTTGTGACTCATCTGACTCTTCAACTTCCAGTTGTGACCCCTTGTTGCTGTGTCCCATCTCTGACGCATATTGTCCCTATCCACCTTGTCAATTATTATTTGTCGTTATTATGTCTTCCCTAACCCTCCTGTCCTCCAGTGTCGTCAGATCGATTTCCCTTAACCTCTCCTCGTAGGACATACCCCTTAGGTCCGGGACTAGTCTTGTTGCAAACTTTTGCACTTTCTTTAATTTCTTGACGTGCTTGACCAGATATGGGTCCCAAATCGGTGCTGCATACTCCAATATGGCCCTACTACCTGGAGTCTACCTGGAGGGTATTCCGGGGATCAACGCCCCCGGGGCCCGGTTCACGACCAGGCCTCTCGGTGGATCAGGACCTGATCAACTAGGCTGTTACTGCTGGCCGCACGTAGTCCAACGTACGAACCACTGTCCGGCTGATCCAGCACCGGCTTTAAGTATCTGTCCAGCTCCCTCTTGAAAGTAGCCAGGGGCCTATTGGTAATTCTCCTTATGCTTGGTGGGAGGCTGTTGAACAGTTTTGGGCCCCGGACACTTATGGTGTTTTCTCTTAGTGTACCAATGGCGCCCCTACTTTTCATTGGGAATATTTTGCATCGCCTGCCCAGTCTTTTACTTTCATAGGGAGTGATTTCTGTGTGCAGATTCGTGACCATTCCTTCTTGGATTTTCCAAGTGTATATTATGATATATCCCTCTCGCCTGCGCTCCAGCGAGTACAAGTCAAGTGCTTCCAAGCGTTCCCAGTAGTTGAAGTATTTGATAGAACTTATATGTGCAGTGTGTGTGTGTGTGTGTGTGTGTGTGTGTGTGTGTGTGTGTGTGTGAGCAAGCTAGAAATATCTAGGAAATGCGTGAAGTGCTAGAGGAGTGTGTCACTGGAGGGATTGGCAAGGCACTCTTATCTCAGGTATGACCAGGTGTGACCTGTATCCCTCGTGCCTAGGTAATGTTGGCCTGATGAATAATGACGATATTTAGACCATCATCACATAATAATTTTTTTTCATTATTGTAGCAAAATTAAATAATAATAAAAGCCACTCTTCCGTCTCTATGGTTTTCATTCATAAATTTACTGCAGGATATGTACACAGAGAACTGTGCCTCAGTATATACACAGAAATATACCTCGGTATATACACAGAAATGTACTTCAGTATATTCAGAGAGAGGTGCATCTTAGCATATACAGCGGTATATACACTGTAAAATATCTCTGCATATAAGCTGATAATTTAATTCCTATTTAAATTACCCTTGACTAGTTGTGTACAAATGACATGCAGCTTTAATGACCCTCTTGTATTCGACAAATTTTTAAACCAAATGAACCTATCAAATTTCATCATAGTTTTCTTTAATCCCAAATTTTGGGACACGACATGAGCAATAGTCTTCATGAACTTGCCCTAGCTGCAAATTATTACTTAGAAATTATTAATTATTTGCTAACTAGTAATAATTTGGTAAAAATGTGAATGCTCATTTTCTGGCACAATCTCTTATTTGAAGTTTGTTATGCTAATTTATCGAATATTATTAGCGCCTCCAATGCCTTTAATTAAATGAATTAACTGTGTTTGTGCTTTTAATTCCTCTGAATTTGTTATAGGCTTCGAACTTTGAGTTAGTGAGCCGAGGTACGTAAATTAAATAGCGGTTTGAATTTTGCAAATTATATAAGGGTCTTTTTTTTTTTTTTTTTTTTTTTACACAGGGTTTGACAAGGTTAAGGATCCCTAGCTTTATTGACAAGCTATTTACAGGTTAAGGATTCCTAACTTTATTGGCAAGCTAAGAGCTGTTACCTACATCAGCCCATTTGAAAGCATTTTTATTGTTATGAGACATACAAGTAGGGAACAGGATGAAGTTGGAGCCATCTGTGGGCCAGCATTTTCATTTGATCGACTGACTTTATCTCGTTGACATCATTATGCTGTACGAATGTGTTCCATACTCGAGTCATCCTGGGTATGTATGATCTCAGATGGAGTGATGTTCTGGAGAAGGGTACAGCCAGAGTGAAGCTGCTGCTTTCTGCCCGTCTTGTGGCATAAAAGCTTGTTTCACGCTGTCCTCGAAGTGGATCCAAGTGTGGTATTTTGACAATATTGGCCTTGTACATAACAGTAAGGCCACCCACACCCCTCCTATGTTGAAGGCTCTGCTGAAATGACAGATCTATCCAGGATGGGTCCAGGCGAGAGATGAGACGTCTTGCTCTGTCCTCTACTCTGTCAAGCAGTCGCAGATGAGAGGGGGGGGGGCAGGCATACCAAGAAAGTGGAGCATACTCAAGGTGTGAGCGTACTTGTGCCTCGTACAGGATCTTGCAACCCCTACTGTCAAGCAGATGCGAGATACGGCGAAGTGCTGTAAGCTTCCTGGCTGCCTTGTTTGCAAGATTTACAACATGGTTCTTCATGGTTAGTTTGGAGTCAAATTTCACCCCAAGGATATCAACTTCTTCTCCAGGTGCCAACACCCTCCCATTCATCCTTACTACTGCACCAGCATTACCATCATGGTGCTTAGAGACGATCATCATTTGCGTTTTCTCAGGTGCAAATGTTACCTGCCATCTATTTACCCAAGCTGATATAGCTCTCAGCTGGTGATTGATGTTGCTTAGAGCAGCTGACATTTCTTCTCTTGGATAAGTGAATGTCAGTGTACAGTCGTCTGCATATGCATGTGATTCTGGGATGAGATGAAGAAGGTCGTTGAAGTAGACATTCCATAACAATGGACCCAGCACGCTTCCTTGTGGAACACTTGCCCCAATAGGATGTCTTGCTGATTCCATTCCATTGAGAACTACACTTAGAGATCTACCATGAAGGTAATCACTGAGGGGACATAGCGTAGAGCCTGCAATTCCCAGTGCTTGAAGTTTTGCTAAGAGGCCCTGGTGCCACACCCGGTCGAAAGCGCCAGCAATGTCCAGTGCTACCACACAGCTGACTTTGGATTCATCCAGTGACTGGTGCCACTTAGTGGAGAGGTTTAATAACAGATCAACAGCAGAGTAACCTTTCCTGAAGCCATATTGACGATCACAAAGTAGTGAGTGGTAGTCAAAAAACTCTGTCATTTGTTTTGAGATTATTGTCTCAAGGATCTTACCAGTGATTGACAAGAGTGACACTGGTCTGTAGTTGCTGATTTCTGCTCTGCTCTTCTTTTTGTGAACAGGGACTACATTTGCCTCTTTCCATAGAGAGGGCCATTTACACTGTACTAGGCAGTGCTGAAAGATGCGAGTTAGAGGTGCTGCTAGCTGGTCTGCACATCTTCTCAACAATCTTGGGCTCAAATTGTCTGGGCCCACAGCCTTTTCTTGGTCAAGCGATTTAAGAAGGAAGTGCACCTCCTCCTGCCTTATTGTCACCACTGACAGTTTTGACAGTTCTTGCAGCTAGCCAAGGAGGGTTCCTTGCTGGATCAGGAACTTGTATTTTGGTAGCAAAGTGTTCAGCAAAGAGGTCCGCCTTCTCTTGACTACAAGTAGAGGTGGTCCCATCCTGTCGATTTAGAGGTGGAATGAGTTCATCAGGCAGATAACCTTGTCTATCCTTGACCAGGGACCACCAGGTTTTGGAGCCTACCCTACCTGATGCTAGCTTTCTTTTAGTGTCCACCTCCCATTTAGCAATGGCCCACTTTTGAACATCACCCATATGCCTACAGGCTTGCATGTGCAAGTTCCTGTTATAGGTGGTAGGATGTCTCTTATACCTTCGCCATGCTTTGTACTTAGCAGTAGCAGCCTCTCTACAACGAAAGCCAAACCAAGGCTGATCTGTAAGCTTCGTCACATATTGCCGGTGAGGAATGTGTTCTTGTTGTAGATTAAGGATGTGTCCAGTGAAGGCTTTCACTTGGTTGTCAACATCTCCTTTTTAAATTAAAAAGTGGGCTGAGATACAGAAAATAAACAGCATCTTGAGGTTTGTAAAATAAATAGTGAGCTTAAGTTCGAAATTCTGATTAATTAAGAAGTGTTTTCATCCCTAGTGGAGCAGCGTTGTGTCGAGATGTGATATAACAGTGTTCACTTGTGTTTAACTTACACCCGGAACATTGATCGCTACGATGCATCACCAGAGTCAAATTTACGACGGCAGGGGATCCTGGAAATACATTTATTACTGCAATTTGTTATCACTAGTGAGAGGCAAGGTAGAAAAGTTACTTAAATGTGTGATGAAAGGTGCTGATGTCAGTCTGCCTGTTACTCACTGCTTATTTAAACACTGATGACATCAATGAGGTGCGTTAGTCTATCAATCGAAAGAAAACAATGAGTTGCTTTAGCAATATGACTCTCTGAGGTAAGACTAGCTAACGCTGTAGTTCTTTTTCGAAGCCAGAGATATGTGTCGAATCGTAAACTAGAAAAAAATGCTATTAACTCCTTCATCCCTCGCCGCCCAGCGTCCATACCATTTAATTACAGCAAATCGTGGAATCTCCTCACTGTGAAATTACCTTGGCTGGAAAATTAAGACTGTTTCACTTAAGGCGCCACGCCTCTCCGCTAGTCTAATTCCTGCCAATTTGCTCAGATTTATGCCTTCCATTACCCCCAACAGCTTGGTGGTACAGTAATTAAACCGCCCAGCCACCATCTCTTCCCGTCTCCAGCCAGCTCCTGTTGACGCCTCCATAAGTGGGAGTGATGCTCAGTTAGTAACGCCTTGATATCTGGTGGACACGGGACCTGTTAGTCATCCCTGA
>NC_069422.1:43309726-43312226 GCF_026875155.1 Cherax quadricarinatus
GCTAACACAGCTGTCTCTCCCATGGTGTGTGGTGGCTAACACAGCTGTCTCTCCCATGTTGTGTGGTGGCTAACACAGCTGTCTCTCCCAGGTGTGTGGTGGCTAACACAGCTGTCTCTCCCATGTTGTGTGGTGGCTAACACAGCAGTCTCTCCCATGTTGTGTGGTGGCTAACCGCTTGTACATATGTTGGTGGGACTAACACAGCGTCTCCCCCATGTTTTGGTGGCTAACACAGCTGTCTCTCCCATGTTGTGTGGTGGCTAACACAGCTGTCTCTCCCATGGTGTGTGGTGGCTAACACAGCTGTCTCTCCCATGTTGTGGTGAAACACAGTGTGTCCTCTGTTGTGTGGGGGTAACACAGCTTCTCCCCCAGGTGTTGGTGGTAACACAGCTGTCTCCCCATGGTGTGTGGGGGGCTAAAACAGCGCCCTTCCCATGTGTTTGGTGGCTAAACACGTCTCTCCCTTTTTTGTGGTGGCTGCACAGCTGCCCTCCCCCCATGCTGTGTGGTGGCTAACACAGCTGTCTCTCCCATTGTGTGTGGTGGCTAACACAGCTGTCTCTCCCATGTTGTGTGATAGCTAACACAGCTGTCTCTCCCATGTTGTGGGGTGGCTAAACAGCTGTCTCCCCATGTTGTTGGAGGCTAACAAAAAGCGGATCCCACTTGTGTGGTGGCTAACACAGCTTCCCTCCCATGTTGTTTGGGGGCTAACCACTTCCTCCCATTTGTGGGGAGGCTAACACAGCTGTCTCTCCCTGTTGTGTGGTGGCAAACACGCTGCCCCTCTGCCAGGTGTGCTTTTGCTAACACAGCGTCCCCCCCATGGGTTGGGGCTAACACAGCTTCTCCCCCATGTTGTGTGGGGGTAACACAGCTGTCTTCCCATGTTTGTGGTGGAACACAGCTTCTCTCCCCCATGGTGTGTGGGGGCAAAACCCAGCTGTCTCTCCCAGTTTTGTGGTGGCTAACACAGCTGTTTTCCCCCCAGGGTTTTGGTGGTGGCTAACACAGCGTCTCTCCCATGTTGTGTGGTGGCTAACCAGCTGTCTCCCCCCTGTTTTTGTTGGGGGGCTAACACAGCTGTCTCCCCATGTTGTTGGGGGAAAACACAGCTGTTCTCCCATGTTGTGGGGTGGCAAAAAACACTGTCTCTCCCATGTGTGTGGTGGCTAACACGCTGTCCTCCCATGTTGTGTGGTGGCTAACACCTGTCCTCCCATTTTGGGGTGGCTAACACAGCGTCCCCCCCCATGTTTGGGGTGGCTAACACACTGTTTTCCCCCCATTTTTTGTTGATGGCAAACACAGCTGTCCCCCCCCCATTTTGGGGGGTGGTTAACACAGCGTCTCCCCCCATGTTGTGTGGGGGTAACACAGCTGTCTCTCCACTTCATGCACTTTTTTTTCTTTTTCCCTCCTTGAGTTTGTTTCATTTTTTTCCTTCACCTCTCTCCCCCCTCTCCCTCCTCCCTCCCCCCCCCTCCTCCCCCCCTCCCTCCCTCCCCCCCTCCCTCTTTGGCCCTTTCCCAATTAAACCCAAGGGACTCAGGGGAGGCCAACAATGCCACCAATTACTTTTCCAAAAAAGCTCTTTCGACACTTCTCTATCTACCCAAGAATAAATACCCTTTCAGAAATATTAAACCCTATTTTCATTGTAAGTCTGAGAAGCTATACGCACGAACCATAAATAACTATATTCACTGAATCTCCAGCGAATGAAAAGGATGGACATTATAACAAAAAAAAAATAACCATGGGAAGAAGTACTTTTATTTAACAAAGGTTTATTTTTTTACTACACGCCTCCTGGCACTTCTTCCTGGGCTATTGTTTACATCAGGAGAGCATGACATGACCAGCACACGTCTGCGACTCCCGCTCGTGGCCATCACAGCCACCGACCGGGTCATTACTGCCTCTATACCCTGTAATTCACTCTCCAAATTGTTTTTCCGGGGAAATGCCGCAGTTCAGGGACAAACAGTATCTTTGTATGTCAAACGATATTTAATACAATGTGTTCGGGTTGAATTATAATGACAAATGCAGAGCCTCTACCCTGTGGATTTATTTGAGATTAAAATCATCCCTAAATATTAAATTTATCATGGCCAGAAATTATGTTTTTAAGTCCCTACATGCCCAAATTAAACATACGGCTTTGTATTAACAATTACAGTACAAAGAATCATTAGGAAGTACTTTTACAGCTGTAAAGTAGAAAAAAAATGGAATGGATTGGGGAATAAAGATGGTAGACAAGTAAATAATTAAAATGAACTAGAGAACAAACAGAGCAGAAACTAAATTAAATTAAGGCTTTTCATTGAAAAAGCATAAACGATGGATATTGCTCACGTCACCCAAAATAAAATTGAAACAAGTCCAAACACTCACAAACTCAGCTAAGATACACACACACACCACACACACACACACACACACATACACACCACACACAACACACACACACACACACACACACAAC
>NC_069422.1:43317226-43357226 GCF_026875155.1 Cherax quadricarinatus
TGGAAGGTTCGGCCTTCAGAAAATTTTCAAGGAAGAACATTTCGAACAGGATTCGCAAGAGAAAGCAAGATGAGAGACAAAGGGGGGTACCAGAGAGTATACCTCGACCGCGACAGAACACAAAAAAAAGGACTACACTGAAAAGAGGGCAGAGACCAAGGGGGAAACGAGAAGCAATGAAAAGGGGCAGGACCCGACAAGGAGGAAGGGCAAACACACCCAAGAATCTCCCCCCAAAAGACCCCCCCCCGCGACACCCCAAGCAAGAGCAACCTAAACTCCAACCCCACTCACTGTTCCCTCTGCACCAACCCCCAAACACAAACCTCCCCCCAAACAGCTGCCCCTTATGGGCTTCTGACCCCACCCCATCAAACTCCCCCACCTACCCACACCCCCCATAAGGCCCCCCCCAAGGCTCTCCCCTCCCCCCCCCCCCCAATTACTTGCATGACCAAAATGATAGAAAAGAAACTAAAGGTTGGTACACAAATGCGGATGGATTAATAAATAAAATAGGAGGGAATGAAAGAATCAGTGAAAAACCCCCCCAAAACATAGCATCACAGAAACAAAATCGTGAGATAATAACAAAAAAATTTTCCCAACGGGATACGTCCTGAGGAAAGATGGGGGAGTAAGGGGGAGGGGGTTTTGCCTGCCATAAAACCCCAAAGGGGGATTTGGGGAAAATGGAAGGCGGGACATGATTGGAAAAAAGAGACACATTGTAGGTAACAATTCAGCCCGGGAAAACATAAAGTAGTCATTGGAGTGATGTAAAACCACCACAAAATGCAGGGGGCCAAGAAGGAGTACGAAAAAAAAAACGGGGTGAGGGTGGAACACTGGTGGGTGGCAAGAAGAGCTCACTCGAGCAAAGAAAAGTTCGGTAATGGGCGTTTTCAACCACAGGGAGATCAAACGGGGAAAAACCTGGACCCACTGGGGGGTCCCGAAACATGGAGAGCAAAGATGAGGGAGTGGTACTTAAAAACCTCAGCACAACAGTCGGGGGACACAAACAAGAGAGGGGGAGGATTAGCCAGCAAGACTGTCTGTGTTCACCAGACAGTTCAGACATCGAGGACATCACTTACAGAGGCCCCTTAGCAGCGACATGTGGTTCTATTTTGACTAAAGAAGTTACAGGGGAGAAGGTAACAAACTAAGGGGACAGGCCAAATAAAAAAGGGGGGACTACACGGGTTTGAAAAACTTCCTGCAGGAGGTTCAGTGGGACAGAAAAAAGGGTGGGAAAAATCAGTAAACGAGATGAGGGGAAAATTGGCAAAAAAGGCAAGGGGGCAGAGGAAAGTTTTGTTCCCAAGGGAAAACAGAAAAATAGGAAGACCAAGACGAGTCCTTTGGGTTTCCCCGAATGTGGGAGCAAAGCTAATCAAAAAGGGAAGGGAAAAGGAAGGAGGCATGGGACCCAGGAAAAAAAGGGGGTTTAGTAGAAGAGCCAAAAAACAGTATGCCGTAAGGGGGGAGCCCAGAGCAGAGAAAACGAATAGCATCGAAAGCAAATCTGACCCGAAACTGCTGTAAAACCACATTGGAAAAGACAACAGCAAGGACCGGGTGAAAAGGCTGGGGAAAAGAAGGGGGGAAAAACTCACAAGAAACATAAAGAGTATGTGGGAGCTCAAAAACGAGTTTTTAAGGAATTTTACAGTAGAACGGAAAGATTTGGGGGGGACAGACCAAGGGGACACCAACAAGGGGAATACCCAACAAGGTTGGACGACTAAACAGATGGGGAGGGGTGAAAAACGAAAGGGACATCGATACCTCAAAGGCAAGGGCCCGGACAACTTTCCAGGGTCCTTAGAGGGGAGCAGATATTTGGCATACCACTTACCACAATCTTCAACAATCCTGGAAACGGGCAACTACCTGAGGTAGGGAAGACAGCAATTGTTCCCATTTTAAAAAAAAGGAGAAAAAAGAGGCACTAAACTATGACCTGTGTCTTGACGTGTATGTACAAAATTATGGAAAGATTATCGGGAGGAAGTGTGGAGACCTGGAAGGGAACAGGAGTAAAATCCCAACCCACAGGGATTCACGAAGGCAAATCCTTTGTCCAAACCTTCTGGAGTTTTATGAAAAATAAAGAAGTAAGACAAAGAGGGGAGGGGGGTTGATGCATCTTCGGGGACTGCAAGAAGGCCTTTGCACGTTCCTCACAAGAGATTAGTGCAGAAGCTAAGCACGCGCAAAAACAGAAGGCACTGCAATGGATCGAGAATCCCTGACAGGGAGGCAACAACGAGTCATGGTCGTAAGAGTATCACATGGGCCCTGTGACGGCGGGGTCCCACAGGGGTCGGTCCTGGGAAACCAGTGCTATTTTTTGGTATATGTAAACGACATAAGGGGGGGTTTTAGACTCAAAGGTCCCTTTTTGCGATGAGTAAAGAAAATGAAAAAATTTAAATCTGATAGGACCCAGGCGGGCTTAAAAGAGCCCGGACAGAGGGACACCTGCCAGAAAAGGGCTTTCCTCAAATTAAAACCCCTGCCAAATGCAAATCATAAAGATGGGGGAAGGGGCACAGAAACCACAGACAGATAAGGCAGGTGGCCAAAGACTAAAAACCTCACTCAAGGAGAAAGATTTTGGGGGGTGAGTAAAACACCGACATTCCCAAAAGCACACTCAATCAGAAAAACTGCGCAGCTTGGGGCGCCTGGGAAAAACCTGAGAACAGCATTCCGACCCTTAGTAAGGAATCATTCAAACACTGTACACCGTGTATGTCGGGCCCCTACGGGAGAAAGCAGCACCTGTTTGGAACCCCATTTGATAAAGCACGCAGAAACTAGAGAAAACAAAGGTTTGCAAAAAGGTTAGTTCCAGACAAAGGGGGAATGTCCATAAAAAAAGATTAAGGAAATGGGCCCTGACGACATGGGGACAGGAGGTCGGGGGGAGCATGAAACGACAAAAATACCGTGGAATGACAAGGTGGACAAGGACAAGTTCCAGGGAGGGGACACAAAACAAGAGGCCACAATTGGAAGTTGAAACAAATGACAGAGAGAAGAGGAAGTATTTCTTCAGTCATAGAGTTGAAAGGGCAGGGGAAAGCCGAAAAGACGTAGTGGAGGGGAAACCCCCAAAACACAGTTTTAAGACAGGTTTGAAAAAGCTCATGGAGGGGGGAGAAGGGGGTCTAGTCCAGCCGGTGAAGAGGCGGGGCCCAAGCAAAGGACTCGACCCCCAACCCAAATAGGTGAGTACAAATAGGGAGTAAACCCACACCACACACACACACACACACCCCTTTTTAAAATCTTCACATTACGTAACTAAAAGAAATTTTTTCCCCAGAGAGAGGCCTTTGCATGGTTTTAATTGTGACCTCTTGCCTGTACAAGAGAACTCCGAACATACTGATTGCATCCATCCGTCCGTTTGCTGGAAGTAAAAAAAAATCGACATTCTCGTGTCTCCTCCTTCCCCTTCTCGAAAATCCTATCAATATCCCCTTCATCCTTTTTCCTTTTCCTTTTTCTTTATTATGGCCCCCCATTTCATTTCGCTTCTGAACTATCATAACACTGAACAACCGTAGTTTGGGATCGCCCCCCTTTCTTTCCATTGATAGAGAAAACCTCCCACTACACACGCGGATTAACCTTTGTTGTCTTGCAACCCCCTAAATCACAAAGACACTAGTCAACCCAATGAAAAGGTAATCGTGAGCCCCGGGGTGAGTCTCAACACTGCGAAAACGGTAAAGCAGGGACATGCTCCGCCCACATGACCAGCAGGCAAAAAAACGCTTAAAAAAAAATCAATGGACGGGTAATGGAAAATCACAAAAACACTCCAACTCTCAGAAATAAACTTTTCATATTTTTCCATCCCAAAAAAATTCATAAAAAAATTGCGATTTCAAACTGTTTTAAACCCCCATTTTTGTCTTTGGGGCGCAAATCAAATTTTTACAATTTAAATGGCCCAAAAGTTTTTTAATTGCCCATTTTTGGGGGGGGGGCGTTTTTTAAAAATTATCTACAGGTGAACGGCACCCAAAAAGACCCACGATTTAAACCTCTAAATTTAACAGCAATTTCTCGTTTTACGTGTAGCTCTTCTTATACCTCGAGGCAATGGTGTATAACTTTTCGGGGTTTGGTTTCCCTTAAAAGAAAATATAAAGTACAGTAATAATTTTAAATAATAAAATAAAATAAACAACAACATCAACAACAATTATAATATGGCTTATTATTCACGGATCTTATATGTCTATTGTAACTTTTTTGTAAAGCCCACCAGACAGCCCGAAGCTTTTCCATGCTCTTGCGAGCCATGTTTACCCTTTGGGACCAGCTCGAGGGATACAGTTGCCACGGGGTTGAGAGCCTCAGGGAGACGAAAATTTTCCCTTGATCTCCCCCGCGAGGAGCTGGGCCTCCCTACCATTTTGGGGTTCAATTCCTGGCAACCCGGGTTTTTCTGTATCTGAGTTGCGGGGAAAAGGAAGTCCTTTGCTTGTCGTGCAGGCTTCCAGTGTCTTTTTAAAATGCTGGCCCCTCCCTGATTGGACCTCAGGTGTCTGGGAAGAGAGAAGGTTATTTTTCTTTCAGCCCTCCTTGAGAAGGTGCCTGAGTGCATATTTGGGGAAGGGGATGGGGACATCACCCCCCCCTAAGGTTAATCATCGGGCTAATTTTTTGGGCATAAAAAATTCATGTTTCAAGGATAAAGGTCTTTACTGAGAGCAAAGAGTGAGGGTGTGGGGGAATTTGGCTTTGCTGTGATTTGCTTGTGGACACTTATTGTCACTGTTACCAAGAGAGTCGTCTTTTTTTACTGGGGAGCTCAGTGAAACCCTGCTGCTCTTGTCGGAAAAGGTTTAGATGGTTCAGGGTTCTCGTGTAACTCCAATCCCCAATGTGCTTTGTTTCCCGGGCCTAATATGCTTCTGTTCATCCTATGGCCCAAAAGCTCCAGGAGTGGTTGGCGTGTCTCTCCTGTGGCACAAGGTGTGGAGTGATTTTGGGCCGGGGTCATTTGGGCCGGTCAGGGGGTCCCGGGTGTCATTTTGGGTGCCGGGTCATGTTGGTGCCCCGGGGAAAATAAAAAAACAGATGCTGAGAAATTTGAGTGTGAACCCATCTTCAGTGACATTTATTTTTACATACAGTACAGTACTACACCCCAGTACATTCGCTCAAAGTCATTACTGTTGCTTGATCTCTGTCATCCCTGTGTCGGGGAATCATATACAAAATAAGGTAATCAGTCTCCGTAAATCTGATCTCATTCTGCTGAAAAAATTGGCACCTTTATTTGCTGACACCTGAACTGAGCTGGGCTGGTAGTGACATATGTATGTCAATGTAACTTACAATTAGCATGCTTTATCAGTGTTAAAAAAATACAGCATCTAAAATAAAATGTAACATTGAGTATCGACTATTTGATTAATCTTTTAAAACGCAGCCGGTTCCAGTTTTACATCTTTATTTCCCGACACAGCCTACTGAATAATTTGCCTACAAATTAATGCCAATAAAGAGCTCTGTGGGGTCGTTTAACCCGGGTATAACAAAAATTTCCCAAATGAATTTTGTTTTCCTCGTCAGGCACAAGTAATTAGTTCATTAACAAAACACTGGTAATAAGGGTGGCCGCCATTATAAGGAAGAGGGCCGCGCTTCATTACGTAATCGCAACACCGTCCAAATTACTAGCAGGAAAAATGATCAGTGGAGGTACAGGTGTGTCAGTTCCCACCTCACCTGCTTATTACCACCCTCCTTACTCCCTTATCTATCTGGATACCCCTGACTGAAATCCCCGAGTCTCTCTCCCCCATCTAATTATCCACAAGGGACATCTTTGGGATTAGCCCAAGTTTGACCTTCTCATCTCCGTATTTACAAAAAATGGCTGTATACTACCTCGGGCGATACTCAGAGTATACAATGGGTTATACGGCACACGAGGGAAGCCATTACCCCTTACTGTGTACTTCCCCTGGTGGTTCATTGAGCCTAGTGGTGAAATTATATCGTAAACATGGATCCCCCCCCTGTCATTCCTGATCAAACTTACAGGCGATAGACAGACATAAGAACGGTGGGTTTGGGGTTGGGTATTATAGGTAATTCTAGCGCATTTGTGTATGGGTCTCCTCGCCTCGTAGTTAAGCAACCTGTTCTAACTCATATCCGAAAATTTCCAAAACTGTTGTCCCGAGGGGTGGGAAGGGTTTTTGAGGGGGGCGGCATGAAAGAAGGAGCGAAACAAATGACTTCAAGAGTGTATCAGTCTGTAGTGGAAGAAGGCTGGGAAGGGGGCGGCCCAAAAATTGGAGGGAGGGGTTTTAAAGAGGTTTTGTGTGCGAGGCTTGGACTTCCAGCAAAATGGGGGGCGTGTTTGAAGGAATTAAAGGGGACAAATGGTTTTTTTTAAAACTTGACGTGCTGTTGAGTGTGAGCAAAGTAAATTTATGAGGGGTTCAGGGAAACCGGCAGGCCGGACTTGAGTCCCGGAGATGGAATACAGTGCCTTCACTGAAGGAGGGGGGTTTTAAAGTTGCGTTTAAAAACTTAGGGAAAGCACCCCCCTGGGAAGACAGTTGGGTGAATATGGGGAAAAATTTTTCTTTTCGGGCCCCCCGGGCCTTGGTGGGGGAAACGGGCCATGTGCTAAAATATATAAAAATATATATAAAAATATTTTATTTTATAAAAAATAATATATATATATAATATATTTTTTATATAAATATATATATAATATATAAAATATATATATAATAAATTATATGTCGTGCCCAATAGGCAAAAACTAGCATTAGAAGATCATTTAAAATTAAGTACTTTTTAAAATTTTTTTATACGTTTTAAAGATATTTTTTTCAAATTCACGTTGAGCAAAATTAATAATTTTGCACCAAGACAACCTTAGAAAACTTACCCAACCTTTTTAAAAAAGCGCAATTTAATTTAGCTTAATTTTAAAATAAAAAATTTTTTTTTTAAGTTACAATAATTTTTAAAAATAAAGAAACCAATGAAATATTTTTTTTTGTTAGGTTCAGAATGAATATGCGAAATTATTAAAACTCAAATTTTCCTTGTTTTTTCGGGAAGAAAGTGTTCCTATAAACCCAAAATCGCAAGTTTTTTCCCTTTTGGGACGAATGAATATATATATTAAATTTTATATTATATAAATATATATATATATATTTTAATTTTTATAAAATATATTTTAAAATTATAAGCATATTGTCTTAACGTTATTTAGGTTGTTTTTTGTTTTGGTTCGGTTTCTTATAATTTGGTCGTCTGTTGAGAAATGGAAAGAACGTTGCTTAGGGGGATCGGCCGGAGTTTAACATTTGTTCCGAATCCAGTTTTAGGAAAATAAAAAAATCGTTTTTCCATCTGCCTTTTTTTTTCTCCCCAGTATATGGAATTACCAGAGTTTCACACGTGTAATTGAAAAAAAGAAAACAAAATGTAAATTTATGACCCCCTCAGTATTTTCCAGTAAAAAAATGTATTTTTTATTTTTTTTTTAATTTAAATATGCCAAAGTAATAATAATAAAATAATAAAAATAAAATAATAATAAAAATAATAAAGATGATGATGTTAAAAAAAAAAAAAATAATAATAATTTTAAAAATAATAAAAATAAAATAATAATAAAAAATAAATTAATAAAAATAATAAAAATAAAATAAAAATAATAACAACAATAATAATAAAAATAAAAGAGAGCCTTAAACGGAATGAGGGAGTCTTGTGGTTTTCAAAGGGCTCTTGACCATGGGGAAACGAAGCATTCTTCCTTGTATCCCATTTCCCCGCTGGGGATACAAAATGGGGGAATGTAGCAAATAATGTTATAGCTGAAACAAAACCCCGGGAGGTAGCGCAGATGAAAGGGGCACACACACATGTACTAAGTCTCTGCGAAAAAAAACACCTAAACCGCAAAAGTGACCAACAAGACTAAAAACCACTTGACCTTATCTTCACAAATAAGAGGGCCTATAAAAACATAAGAATATCAAAACAAAATAATTCCGACCAATCAATCGAAGTCCCCGACGTACATGCATAGGGGGCCTGAAAACAGAATGCTGTACCTGGAAGGTGTCTTCCAAAATACAATTTCAACAACAAGAACATCAACTGGGACCAGGAAACCATGTCCTAAACGAAACATTTGGGGGAAATGCTTAAATGACTGGATCCCAAACCCCGTTCCTTGAAAGGATAACTTCCTGGTAGCCAAACATGTTCTAGGATTTCCCCTAAAAAGAAAAAGCAGGAGTAAACTGGGAGAGAAAAAAAAACGCTCCCCACACAAACGACAAGATCACTAGCTCCTCAGGGGTCAGAAATCTATACACGAAAGGAGGCGCGACCAGGGGGGTGGGAACTACGAACTTTAAACAAATACTCTTTCAGGAACCAGGAGAGGCAGGAGGACTTTAAAGCTATTAGTGAAATTGAAAGAAAATTCCAAAAAATTTCTTTCAATTTCCAAAAAAAACCAAAAAAACCAATCTATACGGCCCTTACCAACAGGGTGGGGGCTTACACAGCGACAACAAGGAAATGAGGAAAAAAGAAATCCCCTAAGATCGTGTTTAGTGAACCAAATCGGGCGGGAAACGAAAGACCCAAATGTTTCTCATAATGAGCTTCAAAACTCCATAAATGTTGCCAAATTTCCGCATTACCCTAACTCCGATAGTTTCGAAAAAAACCTTGACAACATGCCTAGCACTCAGCCCCGGGGCCCCGACTCGGAACTCTGTTTTCATTAAGAACTGCAAGAAACCCCTCTCGCGTGCCCCAAAATACACTATGGAGGAGGAGCTGGACAGGGGGAAATTCCACAGCACTAAAACGACGGAATAGCCCCCCCTCCATAAAATTGGGAGCAAAACAATTTGCAAGAATATAGACCAATAGCTCTGACCCCACATCAAAAAATTTTGAAAGAGTGCTAAAAAGCAGGATTGCAAATCACCTGGGGTTTTCCCAAAAAACTGCACAACCAGGCAACAGGGTCGGCAGGTCGCCCTCCCCCACAACTCTGGATACTATGAATGGCCTTTGGGTCACGGAAGAAAATCAGAAAGCAGATTTTAAAAACACAGATTTGCAAAAGCATTTGCAAAATGCTTTATGGGGTAATAGCCCCTAAAATACTGTTTAAAAGGGAAAAACGGGAAAGGGGAGATGGGTTTCAACTTCCTAACAAATCGAAAACAAAAAAGTGGGTCAACAGAGTTAAATCGGGGGTGCCATAGTGAAGAGTTGTTCCACAAGGAAAAGTACCGCCCCCCTTTATTCCTTATCCTCGTATAACAAGGGCAGAGAATACACCACAGCACCGATCATCCTTTGAAGATGATACTAGGATCTGCATGAGGCTGCAACTGCTGGGGGGCCGGTTTCCTCCAAGAAGATATAAATAAGTTTTCCCCGTGGGGAACGGTAAACAACATGATTTTAATGGGGGCAAATTCCAAATACTCCGTTTTGGAAAATGGGGGAGATAATAACAAACAGAGAACTACTGACTCCCGGGCCCTACAAAAGAGGGGAAAAAAAAAAAGTAAGGGACCTGGGGTATAATGTCTGAGGATCTCACTTTCAGGACACAACAGGCCCCATCGCACGGCAAAGAAATGTAGGAGGATAATGAGAACTTTCAAACGAGAGATGCCCAACCCCTATGATTTTTTCAAAAACCGTTCTCCTAGGCTGGAATACTGCGTAATTAACATCTCCAATTTAAAACAGGGAAACGCAGATCTAGAGAGGTACAAGATCCTTTACTGCACATATAAGTTCTTCAAACACCTTTAAATTCGGGGAACGCTTGAAGCACTTGACTTTTACCGTTGGGAAAGCAGGGGGGGAGATATACATAATCACACTTGGGAAAATTTGGAAGGAAGGTCCCCAAAATTTCACACAGAAACACTCCCTACGAAAGTAAAAGACGGGCAGGCAATGAAAAAAGCCCCAAATAAAAAGTAGGGGGGCCCCCTTGGTACACTAAAAGAAAAAACCTAAGTGCCGGGGGGGCCAAAAATGTTTAAAAAGCCTCCCCCAAACATTAGGGGAATTGCCAATAAAACCCCGGGTGCCCTTTAAGAGAAGTGGACAGATACCCAAAGTCATGCCGGATCAGCCGGGCTGTGGGGCGTAGTTGGACTGCGTGCGGCCAGCATAACACCTAGTTTTCAGGCCCTGATCCATCGATAGGCCCGGTCATGGGGCCGGCCGCGGGGGGGTTGACCCCGGAATAACCCCCAGGAACCTCCAGGGAAGTACGGTTTTTAGGTATTCCCCTGAATTTAATATAAAGAGAGACCCCGTTAGACAAAAAAAAAAAATTAAAATTCATGGGATGGATTAATACCTTAGGGGAATCGCCATTAAATTTTCCGCAAAAAAATCTAAACAAAAGGGGCATTACCAAAAACCATTATTTTTAATAGTTTCAGATTGAAATTTCACCCCATGTTTTGCATTAAATTTTTCTGTCTTCTCGCGAGATTATCCCCCCTATAAAGGGAAACAGTTTAATTGTGTTTTGTAAAAGTGTTTACGAAGCCTTTTTTTACGCTTTTGTCTAAGCTAACAATAGATGATTAATCACGATAAGTCAAAGGGTAAAGATCGGTGATCAGGCTTGATACGTGTTAATTGTACACGGTGATATTTTTTTTAGTGATAATCATAATTATCCACAAGAAAAAATTTAGAATAAAAAATTAATTGCATAAATCGTTTTTGCCAAAAAATTTCTTTAAGACAATCCTTTATTAGATAAATATTACAGGAAAATCAACAAATGAATTTTTCAACAGTAGAAAAATTTGTACAGTGGGGCCTAGGGGATGTATTGTAATGTTGTAGGAAACATTTAAAAATACCTGTGATATTTAAAACCCAGGGGAAACCAGGGCATGGACGGGGCCGAACCGTGGCAAGGCAATTTTAAAAAATTGCTAAATTAACGGTCAAGGTCAAAAAGGTCAGCAAGGGCACAAGGGGCAACAAGGGCAACAAGTCCAAAATGTGTCCGCTTTTCCCCAGGGGGTCCCAGTATTTATTTTTATTAATATAGATTTTACTACCCTTTTAAAAACCGATCATTTAAAAATTTTTATTGCAAACAAATATACCTCACGGTCCTCTTAAGTCATCAACAATTCTCGATTATGGAAAATAGAAAAAGATATCTGAATAGGACCCAAGAGGGGATTAACCCCGGGGTAATCAAAGAAAAGGGGTTCTTTTAGGTCTACTTAAAATCGAAAACCCCAACATTCGATCAATTTTCAAAATATTTTTTTACTGTAAGGTAACAAAGGCCTAGGATTCGACCGGATACGTTCGATTGCGAGTCGAACGAGCTACCTCTACGATACGAAATCCAGGGAAGAGAAAACCGAGCGCAGCGGAAGCGCCCCCTTGGTCTCCTGCGCAGCTTCTGCTGGTAGCGGGCGGGGTGCCATCCACAAGTGGTGAGTGGCTCTATACGGGAAATCCCCCAAAACCCACTGGTAAGCGAGGGGGGGAGTGAAGCAGGGGAAACCCCGGGGGAGGAATGGAAGAGATGTGGGAAGGGGAGGTTAAGACATAAATAATAAGAAGATGTGGAAAGGGGAGAGAAAGGGAAAGATAAAAGACGTGGGGAAGGGAAGGGTAATGGAAGAAAGGAAGAGACAATATGGGAAAATGTTAGTAAAATAGGTATTAGAAGGGGAGGGTAGGGGAAAAGGGAAAAATAAATGAATATTTTGGTAAGGATAGGAAAAAGAGAATAAGAGAGATGCTAGAAGGAGAGGGTAGAAGAATGCAGGGTAAGAGAGAAATGGGAAGGGAAAGTTACAGACATGAGTAGAGGGGGAGGGGAAAGGGAAGGTAAAAAGGGGAAAAAACAGGGGAAGGGGAAAGTAGGGTAAAAAGGGCAAGGAGAGAGATATGCGAGAAAAGTAAACGAAACAGAATTTAAGACCTGGGAGGGAGATATAAAAAGTAATAAATTTTTACAACAGAGGGAAGCAATTACCTATTTTCCGGGATAAAGGGGCACGAGCATTTCGAGTATTTCACTTTTATTTACTATAATGAAAAAGCAGTCCTTTTTAAAAAAACACCACTTTCCAGTAACCCAAAACCTACCCTTGACCCTCACCTTGACATATACGGAAGGCGATTTTCCAAGACTTTTCTTTGGGGGGAAAAAGCGCGCCTTATAGCAGGAAAAGCTGTGACTTTTTAAGAGTCCTAATGCACATGGAGAACGGGAGGTTTGATCCGTGGAATGTATTCCCCATTTTCCCAAAAAGACCTTTTACGGGTTTTAGACACCCTTCCAGGGGTGGGTTCAACAAACATTTCGAACTGCTTTTCTCACCTCATTTCTCTACCTCGCGCCAAGCAAAAGAAAAAAAAGAAATCGGAAAACAAGACAGTCTTCAAGGCGATAATCACAAAAAGGAAGGAAGAGCTATGACGGCGAAGCGGGGTTTCTCAATCTTGACTAGTAGAAGTCATTTAAGAAAATTCTTTTCAGTCTTGGCCAAACGGTACGTTAGTCTTCCCTGTGTCTCGTATTCGTCTCATTTGTGGTTGCAGAAGTCGATCATAGTCCCGGACCCCGCCTCTTCACTGATTCTAAGGTCCTCTCTCTCCCTGCCCCCCCAGTTGGTTCCCGCCCCACCGTCACTTTTAGGCTTTTCCCCTGCCCACACCTTGACTGAAAAAAATACTTCCTAACATCCCTTTTACTATCTGGCTAACTTTCAAATTTTGACCTCTTGTTTCTGTGTCCCCCTCTTAAAACACCTGCCCTTTTTTCCACCTTGTCTATTCCGGCAGTATTTTATATGTTAAACTGTCTCCCCCGACCCTCCTGTCTCCAGTGTCGTCAGGCCCAATTTTCCCCAATTCTTTTGTAGGACAATCCCCTTAGCTCTGGGATAGCCCTTTTCGCAAACCCCTTTTCACTTTCACTACTTTCTTGACGTGCTTGACGAGGTGTGGATTGCAAACTGGTGCTGCATACTCCAGTATGGGCCTGACGTATATGTGTTAGGTAAGACACATATGCAACAGTTAGGTATCTTTATTTCGAAACGTTTCGCCTACACAGTAGGCTTCTTCAGTCGAGTACAGATAAAAGAAGAGGTAGTTGCCCAGTTTCAATGGATGTGTTGAAGATCTTTGTTAGTGGCACACACAGCATCTCTGCTCCCTCTCTAAGGACCCACGGAGAGATGTTGTCTGGTCCCACCGCCTTTGAGGTATCAAGTTCATATAGCAGCTTCTTCACCTCCTCCTCGGTTATGTGTACCTCATCCAACACTTGTTGGTGTACCTCCCCTTTCTGAATTCCTGGAGTCCTTCCTGTCTCCACTGTAAATACTTCTTTAACTCTCCTGTTGAGCTCCTCACATTCCTCTTGGTCGTTTCTGGTGAACTCCCCACCATCCTTCCTCAGCTTGATTACTTTGTCCTTGGCTGTTGTTTTCCTGCTGATGTGGCTTTACAATAGCTTCGGGCCCGACTTGACTTTGATGCGATGTCATTTTCGCATTGTCGTTGAGCCTCATTTCTTATCTGTGCATATTCGTTTCTGGCTCTTCGGTTGCTCTCTTTAATTTCCTAGGTCCTTTCTCTTCCGTACCTTTTTGGCATTCTCTAGTGCACCTAGTTTTTGCCTCCCTACACCTTTGGGTGAACCAGGGACTCATTCTGGTCTTCCATTTATTTCTGCTTACCTTGGGAACGATCCTCTCCTCTGCCTCCTTGCATTTTGTTGTCACATAGTCCATCATAAACAACAAAAAAAGGCACAATACCGTCACTGGAACAATACACAAATAACCCGCACATAAAAGAGAGAAGTTTACGACGACGTTTCGGTCCGACTTGGACCATTTACAAAGTGAGGTGACTTTGTAAATGGTCCAAGTCGGACCGAAACGTCGTCGTAAGCTTCTCTCTTTTATGTGCGGGTTATTTGTTTATAGTCCATCATTTCTTTTATTGGTTTACATGCCAGTTCTCTCTCCCACTGAATGTCTTGCAGGAAGTTCCTCATGCCTGTGTAGTCCTCCCTTTTGTAGTTTGTGTGTGTGTGTGTGTGTGTGTGTGTGTGTGTGTGTGTGTGTGTGTGTGTGTGTGTGTGTGTGTGTGTGTGTGTGTGTGTGTGTGTGTGTGTGTGTGTGTGTGTGTATGTGTGTGTGTGAGTGTGTGTGTCTGTGTGTGTATTAGGTCCCTGGATGAATCCCCGTGTGTGAGGTCGCTGTATGGGTCACCAGTGTGTGTGAGGTGGCTGTATGAGTCCCCAGTGTGTGTGAGGTGACTGTATGAGTGAGTCCCCAGTGTGTGTGAGGTGGCTGAATGAGTCCCCAGTGTGTGTGAGGTCGCTGTATGAGTCCCCAGTGTGTGTGAGGTCGCTGTATGGGTCCCCGATGTGTGTGAGGTTGCTGTATGAGTCCCCAGTGTGTGTGAGGTGGCTGTATGGGTCCCCAGTGTGTGTGAGGTTGCTGTATGAGCCCGCAGTGTGTGTGAGGTCCCTGTATGGGTCCCCGATGTGTGTGAGGTTGCTGTATGAGTCCCCAGTGTGTGTGAGGTGGCTGTATGAGTCCCCAGTGTGTGTGTGAGGAGGCTGTATGAGTCCCCAGTGTGTGTGAGGTGGCTGTATGAATCCCCTTTGTGTGTGAGGTGGCTGTATGAGTCCCCAGTGTGTTTGAAGTGGCTGTATGAGCCTCAAGTGTGTGTGAGGTGGCTGTATGAGTCCCCAGTGTGTGTGTGAGGTGGCTGTATGAGTCCCCAGTGTGTGTGAGGTGGCTGTATGAGTCCCCAGTGTATGAGATGTGGCTGTATGAGTCCCTAGTGTGTGTGAGGTGGCTGTATGAGTCCCCAGTGTGTGTGAGGTGGCTGTATGAGTCCCCAGTGTGTGTGAGGCTGCTGTATGAATCCCCAGTGTGTGTGAGGTAGCTGTATGAGTCCCCAGTGTGTGTAAGGTGGCTGTATGCATACCCAGTGCGTGTGAGGTGGCTGTATGAGTCCCCAGTGTGTATGAGGCCGCTGTATGAGTCCCCAGTGTGTGTGAGGTGGCTGTATGAGTCCCCAGTGTGTGTGAGGCTGCTGTATGAATCCCCAGTGTGTGTGAGGTAGCTGTATGAGTCCCCAGTGTGTGTAAGGTGGCTGTATGCATCCCCAGTGCGTGTGAGGTGGCTGTATGAGTCCCCAGTGTGTATGAGGCCGCTGTATGAGTCCCCAGTGTGTGTGAGGTGGCTGAATGAGTCCCCAGTGTGTGTGAGGTGGCTGTTTGAGTCCCCATTGTGTATGAGGCTGCTGTATGAGTCCCCAGTGTGTGTGAGGTGGCTGTATGAGTCCCCAGTGTGTGTAAGGTGGCTGTATGAGTCCCCAGTGTGTGTGAGGTGGATGAATGAGTCCCCAGTGTGTGTGAGGTGGCTGAATGAGTCCCCAGTGTGTATGAGGCCGCTCTATGAGTCCCCAGTGTGTGTGTGAGGTGGCTGTATGAGTTCCCAGTGTGTGTAAGGTGGCTGTATGAGTCCCCAGTGTGTGTGAGGTGGCTGAATGAGTCCCCAGTGTGTGAGGTGGCTGTATGAGTCGCCAGTGTGTGTGAGGTGGCTGTATGAGTCCCCAGTGTGTGTGAGATGGCTGTATGATTCCTCAGTGTGTGTGTGAGGTGGCTGTATGAGTCACCAGTGTGTGTGAGGTGGCTATATGAGTCTCCAGTGTGTGTGAGGTGGCTGTATGAGTCCCCAGTGTGTGTGAGGTGGCTGTATGAGTCCCCAGTGTGTGTGAGTTGAATGTATGAGTCCCCAGTGTGTGTGAGGTGGCTGTATGAGTCCCCAGTGTGTGTGAGGTGGCTGTATGAGTCCCCAGTGTGTGTGAGGTGGCTGTATGAGCTCCCAGTGTGTGTGAGGTGGATGTATGAGTTCCCAGTGTGTGCGAGGTGGCTGTATGAGTCCCCAGTGTGTGTGAGGTGGCTGTATGAGTTCCCAGTGTGTGTGAGGTGACTGTATGAGTCCCCAGTGTGTGTGAGGTGACTGTATGAGTCCCCAGTGTGTGTGAGGTGGCTGTATGAGTCCCCAGTGTGTGTAAGGTGGCTGTATGAGTCCCCAGTGTGTGTGAGGTGGATGAATGAGTCCCCAGTGTGTGTGAGGTGGCTGAATGAGTCCCCAGTGTGTATGAGGCCGCTCTATGAGTCCCCAGTGTGTGTGTGAGGTGGCTGTATGAGTTCCCAGTGTGTGTAAGGTGGCTGTATGAGTCCCCAGTGTGTGTGAGGTGGCTGAATGAGTCCGCAGTGTGTGTGTGTGAGTTGGCTGAATGAGTCCCCAGTGTGTGTGAGGTGGCGGTATGAGTTCCCAGTGTGTGTAAGGTGGCTGTATGAGTCTCCAGTGTGTGTGAGGTGGCTGAATGAGTCCGCAGTGTGTGTGTGTGAGTTGGCTGAATGAGTCCCCAGTGTGTGTGAGGTGGTTGTATGAGTCTCCAGTGTGTGTGTGTGAGGCCGCTGCATGAGTCCCCAGCGTGTGAGTGAGGGGGCTGTATGAGTCCCCAGTGTGTGTGAGATGGCTGTATGATTCCTCAGTGTGTGTGTGTGAGGTGGCTGTATGAGTCCCCAGTGTGTGTGAGGTGGCTGTATGAGTCTCCAGTGTGTGTGAGGTGGCTGTATGAGTCCCCAGTGTGTGTGAGGTGGCTGTATGAGTCCTCAGTGTGTGTGAGTTGAATGTATGAGTCCCCAGTGTGTGTGAGGTGGCTGTATGAGTCCCCAGTGTGTGTGAGGTGGCTGTATGAGTCCCCAGTGTGTGTGAGGTGGCTGTATGAGCTCCCAGTGTGTGTGAGGTGGCTGTATGAGTCCCCAGTGTGTGTGAGGTGGCTGTATGAGTTCCCAGTGTGTGTGAGGTGACTGTATGATTCCCCAGTGTGTGTGAGGTGACTGTATGAGTCCCCAGTGTGTGTGAGGTGGCTGTATGAGTTCCCAGTGTGTGTGAGGTGACTGTATGAGTCCCCAGTGTGTGTGAGGTGACTGTATGAGTTCCCAGTGTGTGTGAGGTGGCTGTATGAGTCCCCAGTGTGTGTGAGGTGACTGTATGAGTCCCCAGTGTGTGTGAGGTGGGTGTATGAGTCTCCAGTGTGTGTGAGGTGGCTGTATGGTCCCCAGTGTGTGTGAGGTGGCTGTATGAGTCCCCAGTGTGTGTGAGGTGACTGAATGAGTCCCCAGTGTGTGTGTGAGTTGGCTGAATGAGTCCCCAGTGTGTGTGAGGTGACTGTATGAGTCCCCAGTGTGTGTGAGGTGGCTGTATGAGTCTCCAGTGTGTGTGAGGTGGCTGTATGAGTCCCCAGTGTGTGTAAGGTGGCTGTATGAGTCTCCAGTGTGTGTGAGGTGGCTGAATGAGTCCCCAGTGTGTGTGTGAGTTGGCTGAATGAGTCCCCAGTATGTGTGAGGTGGCTGTATGAGTCCTCAGTGTGTGTGTGAGGTTGCTTTATGAGTCCCCAGTGTGTGTGAGGTGGCTGTATGAGTCCCCAGTGTGTGTGAGGTGGCTGTATGAGTCTTCAGTGTGTGTGAGGTGGCTGTGTGAGTCCCCAGTGTGTGTGAGGTGGCTGTATGAGTCCCCAGTGTGTGTGAGTTGAATGTATGAGTCCCCAGTGTGTGTGAGGTGGCTGTATGAGTCCCCAGTGTGTGTGAGGTGGCTGTATGAGTCCCCAGTGTGTGTGAGGTGGCTGTATGAGCTCCCAGTGTGTGTGAGGTGGATGTATGAGTCCCCAGTGTGTGTGCGAGGTGGCTGTATGAGTCTCCAGTGTGTGTGAGGTGGCTGTATGAGTCTCCAGTGTGTGTGAGGTGACTGTATGAGTCCCCAGTGTGTGAGAGGTGACTGTATAAGTCCTCAGTGTGTGTGAGGTGGCTGTATGAGTCCCCAGTGTGTGTGAGGTGACTGTATGAGTCCCCAGTGTGTGTGAGGTGACTGTATGAGTCCCCAGTGTGTGTGAGGTGGCTGTGTGAGACCCCAGTGTGTGTGAGGTGACTGTATGAGTCCCCAGTGTGTGTGAGGTGGCTGTATGAGTCTCCAGTGTGTGTGAGGTGGCTGTATGAGTCCCCAGTGTGTGTGAGGTGGCTGTATGAGTCCCCAGTGTGTGTGAGGTGACTGTATGAGTCCCCAGTGTGTGTGAGGTGGATGTTGCCTTGATGCTGGTGAAGAGCTCTTGATGCATGTAAATTAAGTAATCCTTCCCCTTCCTCGAAACAAACCCGTTTATCTCTCATTCCTCAGGTGCTCTATGGGTTTCAATACTCAGGACCACCACGAAGACCACCTTCAAGACCACACAGAGCTGATCATAAAGACAACGCCAGAGGGTCGGCTATATAGGATTAAGGGCTCAAGAAGGATTAACTGCCCGTAAATCCTCTCACCTCTTCAACCTCCCTCGCCGCCCTACTCCAAGACGTTAATCAAGCTGGGCGAGACAGAAGGGAGAAACTGATGTGAGTGGAAGACAGATATCAGTAGTAAACAGATGTAGAACGGTCCGTTCTATGTGAAGTTCTATACAGAGCAAGTTTATAATGGGACAGCACTTCATTGTATGTAAAGTTCCATACAGAGTGAAACGTTTCCACAAATGAAAGTTTTTTTCTGCAAGTGAGTCTTCAGCGTCGGCAGTACGCTGCTGTAAAGCCAGTAGATGCTGGCGACTGCTTCTCTAATAAATAGCGAAGCAATCGCCAGCAACTACTCTTGAGGAAACTTGACCAGTACCTCCGCTTAATGCTGCATCAACTAGGGTGTGATGGATATATGGGCCAGCTGGCAGCCAGGAACAGCGGTCTGGTTTATTAAACAGGTAGGCACCAAAACAAGCCTGGCCTAGGGACGAGCGATGGGAGTAGACAGGCTCTGGAAACCCGTCTAAGGCATGACTCCTGACGTGTGCCTCAGTCATGTGATAACTCGCTCAATGAGTCAGCAGCACCTTAATAATTAAGTGTACTTAAAAAATAAATCGCTTGATGTTTGGCTGGGATTAATATGCCATAAAAGTGATCAATTAATAGTGAGGAGCCACTTGATCTACACATCAGGTAGAGAGATCTGTGTATTTTCCTTTCATTCAGAGACCCGATGATTACATTTCATTTGCAATGCGTAAGCCTATCGTCTACCTTTCGTCAACAAAGCAACACACAGTCGTTGACCAAATTAAATCGCTGGCCCACAGATGGTTTCGAATTTGTCCTATTTGTATGTCTCATAAGAATAAAAAGATTTCTTAGCTTTTAAATAAAGGTAGAAACCCTAACCTAATCTTGTAAAACCCTGTGTAAATATATATATAAAATATATATATATATATATATATATATATATATATATATATATATATATATATATATATATATATATGTCGTGCCGAATAGGCAGAACTTGCGGTCTTGGCTTAAACAGCAAAGCTCATCTTGCATATGGACAATGAAAATTTGGGGTTTTGCAATAATTTTTGCCAAAATCATTCTGAACCTAACGAAAAAATATATTTTATGTTTTGTTTAGTATTAAATTATTTAAAAAAAAATCTAAAATATATTTTGTTGGGGGAGGCTAAAAAAAATTGTTCTTGTTATATAAGGGTTTGGTAATTTTTTAAATTCCTTCTGGTGCAAAATCAAAATTTTTTTCATCAAAAAAATGAAAAAAATATCTTTAAAAAATATAAGGAAAATTTTGGAAAAAGGGCTTAAAATTTAAAAGAGTTTTTTTGCTAAATTGACCCGTTTTACATATTCGGCACGACATTTATATATATATATATATTATATATATATTATTAATAAAAAATATAAAATTATATATTTTATAAGATATATAATATATAATAATAAATAATATATATATATATATATAAATTTATTATTATATTATATATATATATATATATAAAAATATAATATATAATATATGGTGCCGAATAGGCAGAACGCCCCCTTTGGGTTAAATAGCAACGCTCACTTGCCTATAGGGCAATGAAAAATTTTTGTTGCAAAAATTTCCCAAAACATTTTAACCTACGAAAAAAATATATTTCACTGTGTTTTTTAGTATTAAATTATTGTAAACAAATCTAAATTATTTAGTTGGGTTGGGTAAAATAAAATTTTTTCTTTTTATAAAAGGTTATTAAGTTTTTTAAAGTTTTTTTGGTGCAAAAATTTTAAAATTTTTACATCAAATTAATGAAAAAAATTATCTTTAACTATAAGAGAAAAATTTTTAGAAAGGGCTTAATTTTTAATGATTCTTGCTAAAATTGACCCGTTTTACTATTCGGCACGACTAATATAATATATATATATATATATATATATATATATGTCGTGCCGAATATGTAAAACTGTTTAATTGCAAAACTCATTTAAAAAAAAGCTTTTCAAAATTTTTCTTTAAATTTAAAATAATTTTTTTCATTAATATTGATGTAAAAATTTAGAATTTTGCACCAAAAATTCTTAGAAAACTTTCCTAACTTATTTTACGAAAAAAACAAATTTTTTTTTACCCTAACCCAAAATAAAATTTTTATAAAATTTACAATAATTTAATAATAAGGAAACACAACGAAATGTTTTTTTTCGTTAGATTCATAATGATTTTGGTAAAATTATTGCATAAACAAATTTTCGCTTGTCCTATATGGCAAGATGAGCGTTGCTATTTAAGCCAAGATCGCAAGTTCTGCCTATTCGGCACGACATATATATATATATATATATATATATTATATATATATGTATGTATATATATGTCGTGCCGAATAGGCAGAATTTGCGATCTTGGCTTAAATAGCAACGCTCATCTTGCCATATAGGACAAGTGAAAATTTGTGTATGCAATAATTTCGCCAAAATCCTTCTGAACCTAACGAAAAAAATATATTTCACTGTGTTTGTTTAGTATTAAATTACTGTAAACAAATCTAAATTATATTAAGTTGGGTTAGGCTATAATAAATTGTTCTTGTTATAATAAGGTTAGGTAAGTTTTCTAAGATTCTTTTGGTGCAAAATTAAAATTTTTTACACTAACATTAATGAAAAAAATATATCTTTAAACACATAAGATAAAATTTTAGAAAGGACTTAATTTTAAATGAGTTCTTGCTATTTGACCAGTTTTCCATATTCGGCACGACATAATATATATATATATTATATATATATAAAATATATATATATATATATATATATATATATATATATATATATATTATGTATATATATAGATATAGATAGATAGGATAGATAGATAGATAGACAGATAGAGATAGAGAGAGAGAAAGAGAGAAAGAGAGAGAGAGAGAGAGAGAGAGAGAGAGAGAGAGAGAGAGAGAGAGAGAGAGAGAGGGAGAGAGAGAGAGAGAGAGAGAGAGAGAGAGAGAGAGAGAGAGAGAGAGAGAAATGAATGTGATTAAATATATCGGAGAATATTAAAAAATGCGTGCAAATTTGAGGCAAATACTACTAAGGTTTCACTCTGTAGCTTCGGCGTAGTTTTTTTTTTTTTTTTTTTTTTTTTTACACAGGGTTTGACAAGGTTAAGGATCCCTAGCTTTATTGACAAGCTATTTACAGGTTAAGGATTCCTAACTTTATTGGCAAGCTAAGAGCTGTTACCTACATCAGCTCATTTGAAAGCATTTTTATTGTTAAGAGACATACAAGTAGGGAACAGGATGAAGTTGGAGCCATCTGTGGGCCAGCATTTTCATTTGATCAACTGACTTTATCTCGTTGACATCATTATGCTGTACGAATGTGTTCCATACTCGAGTCATCCTGGGTATGTATGATCTCAGATGGAGTGATGTTCTGGAGAAGGGTACAGCCAGAGTGAAGTTGTTGCTTTCTGCCCGTCTTGTGGCATAAAAGCTTGTTTCACGCTGTCCTCGAAGTGGATCCAAGTGTGGTATTTTGACAATATTGGCTTGCACATAACAGTAAGGCCACCCACATCCCTCCTATGTTGAAGGCTCTGCTGAAATGACAGATCTATCCAGGATGGGTCCAGGCGAGAGATGAGACGTCTTGCTCTGTTCTCTACTCTGTCAAGCAGTCGCAGATGAGAGGGGGGGGCAGGCAAACCAAGAAAGTGGAGCATACTCAAGGTGTGAGCGTACTTGTGCCTCGTACAGAATCTTGCAACCCCTACTGTCAAGCAGATGCGAGATACGGCGAAGTGCTGTAAGCTTCCTGGCTGCCTTGTTTGCAAGATTTACAACATGGTTCTTCATGGTTAGTTTGGAGTCAGATTTCACCCCAAGGATATCAACTTCTTCTCCAGGTGCCAACATCCTCCCATTCATCCTTGTATTCGGTACCCTCTTTTATTTTCATGTGAAGTGCTAATCACGCATCTGTCACGTTATGCCTGGAGAATGTAAGACCGTCTGGTTTGATTTGAGGAATAGGAGTGTAGCTCCATTTCCTTGTATCGAGAGCTCTTCCCCAGCATCAAAGCATCCTCCCCCTTAAAGGGGTGGAAGCATCACGGAAGGATATGTATACTCCACACAACACTCAGAGTGACATTCCCTTATTACGGTCTTCCTGTGAGGCTTGGCTGTGTCTAGCACATGCAACCACATCTCGTATTCCGTACACGCAAAACAACTCTACTTACCATAATTTTTAAAGGAGTGGACTGGTAAGCCAGCTGAAGGCCTCGGTCAGATGATCAGAAGCTCCAGCTGCGGGTCTTCATATGACTAAGGCACGAGACAGGAAACACTTGTTCTGTTTCTTGACAAACCTTACCTTACTTAAAGATTCTATCACAGCACAGTCAGGCATAGAAAAGACACTCTCACTTTAACGCACATACTAGAAATGTACACTTAGACAAAGTTTCGGTAGCTCACAGATAATTATAGTCTCGACGGACCTACATGTAGTCTAGTTTTCATTACTTAAGAATTTTCATCATTTAGGATGACCTAACTCACTCTCAAGGAAAAATAGGTGAAAGAGGAGGTAGATGAGGGAAGTGATGGAGGGGGTGAGAGACGGAGGTTGTGGAGCGGGCGAAAAGATGGAGGTTAGCAGATGTTGGTTCTAGTATTGAGCTTGCCTCCACTACCTCTTCCTCCAGCTCCTTTCATATTTTCACTAACCTGACACAGAATAATACTTCATAACACCCCTGTGGCCCACCTGGGTGACCAGTCTTCAGTAAAGTCCTCGTAAGCTGGTTCTTCCCTATTGTTAAAAGCCTCAAGTATCTGCTGCGTTCTGAGCAAGGCTTCTCTAACTAGTGTATGTTCTCACTTGAGCAGGAGTAACCCAGTTGTTCTTGCTGAGGTCACTTTTCATTCCCTGCGCCAGCCTCACGTTTTTCAATCAACCGAGAATGTGCGGTATTTGTAACCACCAAACTGTGTGTGTAATTACCAATTTCTAGCTACAAGTGTAGAGCTTTGTTGGTGGGTGTCCCGTTTGTGTGTGTGAGAGAGATAATATATATATATATATATATAATATATATATATATATATATATATATATATATATATACGTATATATATATATATATATATATATATATATATATATATATATATATATATATATATATATATATATATATATATATAGATAGATAGATAGATAGAGAGAGAGAGAGAGAGAGAGAGAGAGAGAGAAGGTGCGAGGTGTTCAATAAGGAAGTGGACCTGAGCGGAGCGACGCACACGTCGGCGGAAGTTCCAAACATTAAGTGAGAAAAAAAAAAAGGTATCCAGAGGAATATTTACTTCAAGCGCCCCGTAAAACATACAGAGAGAGACACTGATGAGTCTCACTAATGAAGACCATCACCATTTATGTAGTCTTAGGTAATTATGAGTCTTGTGTTGGGAGTTATAAGAGGCGAGTCTGGCGCACTTCACCACAACACAAGCCCACACCACCAATGCAAAAGCTCTCCTAAAGACCTGCCATTATGGCGGATTTTTTTGTTTAGAAGCTCATTTTCTGATACAAGTTTTGATCTAAGTTGCCATTAAACGTTTTGGAATAAAAATATTATTTACAACTTTTGTTGCGATTTTTCCTATTTGAACTTTTTATAGTTTCTTGTCTTGGGAAAATTTATCTCAGTTGGTTACAGATTACTTTCTGGATCTTTAAAAGTATATAAATATCATCTTTAAATAAAGAGTAAAAATATTGAAAAGACTAAATACAGCACATCGTGCATGTACTCACATATTTGAAGTTGGGAAGGTCAGGTGATAGAGACCTAGCTCTTGGACCCCACCTTTCAATCACTCACAGACGGTCCCACTCTAAATTTTCCTGTCCAACTTTTTTTCAGAAGTTGTAATATTGCTCATTCTCGATATTTGGTAAGCTTATGTTAGTTGAGCTAAACCTATATCGATCTGCATCGACCTATATAATTCATCCGATATTAACAAGATTAAAGAAATATATGTATATGGCATACGTCAGGCTGCGCGATGTGCATTGAAAAATCACAAACGTAATATTTTCTCATGAATGGCAAAAAAAATTGAGAATGGACTGCGTTTATATATATATATATATATATATATATATATATATAATATATATATATATATATAATATATATATATATATATATATATATAATACATTATATATATATATATATATATATATATATATATATATATATATATATATATATAAATATATAATATATATAACAATACTGCGACTAGCCATGGATTCGAACCCAAATTGCTTTGACCTGCCTCATGTTGAGCGAAAACCCATGACGCTCTAACCCACAGGACCACGCAATCCTACAAGAACCAAGCACCCAGCCAAGCTAGGTGTGTTACCATTGGTCATACGGTGGTGTGCGTGCCTCTGAGCTAATTTCATTCTCCTCCCCGTTTGATGTACTAGCCTCAACGAGCAGTATTTTATATTATTGTGACCACGAACAAGTGGTATTGATCAATTCCAATTGTTCGTGGTCAAAATAATATATGTATATGCTGGTGAAAACCTGCAGTTGGGTTCAGCTTTGTTTCATTCTCTCCTCCTAGTGACACTGTCGCAAAAACCAGTCAGTTTTTGTAGTCGTGTTCGAATGATGGTACAAGCAGATGACGCCAACATAAAATTGAGCATGAGGCCCTTGGAGCCAGCTGGACGCTTGTTAGGGCAAGGTGGGAGCGGGAGAGGGCCAACTGGCTGCTAGTGAGGGCCAGCTGGCTCTCTGGTTCTACCAGCATCTCACAGATGGCACAATTACCCAATAGAGCTTTATTCCCCCCCCCCACTCCCCCGCCCCTCAACAGGATAAAGTCACCACAGCTCAATAACAAGGAATCTACCCCTTCTAATCCTTCTCAAGGGAAAGGGATCTGATGCCGGTGAAGAAAGGTTCTCCATCAAGGGAAATGAAGCTAACTTTCTCTTGAAAGAAGCTTAATTACCTCCCATTCTCCATGTGCTGTATGACTTTCATGGGTTTAGCATTTTCCCGTGAAGCTAATCTCGAACAAGCTGGGTTGGTAAGCCTGGCTAATTGAGGGGTGTTACTAGACCGTCAGCTAGCTGGCTCCCTAGTTAGTGTTCTAACCCCATAACATCCTAGTAATTGAGGTAGAAATTAGCGACAACGTTTCACTCCTGCAGAGCGAAACGTTGCCACAATAAAATATCACATCAGTTGCATCTGTGTCCTTTTACCTACCTTAACATGTTAGTTGTGTAATTTAACAGCTAGACATCCCCCCCCCCCCGCAAGGCTTTCATGGTTGACAATGTTATTCAAAATATAAATGACTTTATACTTTAACAGTGGTTCAGACTATGTTGTAAATGACGCAGTGGTTCGGGCTATGTTGTAAATGACGCAGTTGTTCAGGCTATGTTGTAAATGACGCAGTGGTTCGGGCTATGTTGTAAATGACGCAGTGGTTCGGGCTATGTTGTAAATGACGCAGTGGTTCAGGCTGTTGTAAATGACGCAGTGGTTCAGGCTGTTGTAAATGACACAGTGGTTCAGGCTGTTGTAAATGACACAGTGGTTCAGGCTGTTGTAAATGACACAGTGGTTCAGGCTATGCTGTAAATGACACAGTGGTTCAGGCTGTTGTAAATGACACAGTGGTTCAGGCTATGCTGTAAATGACACAGTGGTTCAGGCTGTTGTAAATGACGCAGTGGTTCAGGCTGTTTTAAATGACGCAGTGGTTCAGGCTGTTGTAAATGACGCAGTGGTTCAGGCTGTTGTAAATGACGCAGTGGTTCAGGCTGTTGTAAATGACACAGTGGTTCAGGCTGTTGTAAATGACGCAGTGGTTCAGGCTGTTGTAAATGACGCTACTTACGGTTAGAATCACTGTCATGTTGCAGTTATTGCTAAAAATAGAAGTTACTTTGCGTTTAGTGCGCATTTCTGCAAGATTCTCCCGTTTTGCTGTAGTCGCCGCAATTTATTGTTATTATCTGTTATGTTGCAAAAAGGGATACTTACTGTTATTTACTGTTAGACTCGCGTTATGTTGCAGATACCGTTACTGTTTTAGAACCCTTCAGTTATTATGTTATAGGTACAGTTACTTACTGTTAGAATCTTGAGTTACGTTGCTCGTACAGTTGCTTACTGTTAGAACCTTTAGTAACGGTGCCTTCAAGTACCGTTACTTAATGTTAAAATCACTGATCTTAGTGCACTCTTTCTTCTTTATCATCGATTTTAATCATCATTATCTTCTCTAACTCCTTCCTTTATTGTCTTATTCAGTTATTCTTGTTTTCAGCTTCACATCTTTATCCTGTTTTTTTTTTTCCAATTTTCTGAACTACTGATTTCCCCATCTTCCTCTTCCGTCATTTTTTTTACTTCCCTCTCCTCCCTCTTCTTCCTTCCAGTATCCGCTTCTATTTCCTCTTCATCTCCTCTGCACTGCTTACTCCCCCTTCGCTATCAGCGTCTAATCAAGTTACTTCCTTCTTGTGGTATTTCACTGGCCATGATTTTTTTTTTTGTAAGATTTTGCCTCTGGGGGAGAGTTTATTGGGCAGTGCCACTCGTCTTCTGAGTGAACGTTCTACCATAGAGACAGTACTGGGCAGTGCCGCTCATCTTGTGACTGAGCGTTCCTCAGTAAACACACTACTGGGCAGTGGCACTTATCCTGTAATTGAACTTTCCCCGGTAAACACAGTACTGGGCAGTGCCACTCATCCTGTGATTGAACTTTCCCCAGTAAACACAGTACTGGGCGGTGCCACTCATCCTGTGATTGAACTTTCCTCAGTAAACACAGTACTGGGTAGTGCCACTCATCCTGTGATTGAACTTTTCCCAGTAAACACAGTACTGGGCGGTGCCACTCATCCTGTGATTGAACTTTCCTCAGTAAACACAGTACTGGGCGGTGCCACTCATCCTGTGATTATACTTTCCCCAGTAAACACAGTACTGGGCGGTGCCACTCATCCTGTGATTGAACTTTCCTCAGTAAAACTCAATACTGGGCGTGCCACTCATCCTGTGATTGAACTTTCCCAGTAAACACAGTACTGGGCGGTGCCACTCATCCTGTGATTGAACTTTCCCCAGTAACACACAGTACTGGGCAGTGCCACTCATCCTGTGATTGAACTTTCCCCAGTAAACACAGTACTGGGCGGTGCCACTCATCCTGTGATTGAACTTTCCTCAGTAAACACAGTACTGGGTAGTGCCTCATCCTGTGATTGAACTTTTCCCATAAACACAGTACTGGGCGGTTGCCACTCATCCTGTGATTGAACTTTCCTCAGTAAACACAGTACTGGGCGGTGCCACTCATCCTGTGATTATACTTTCCCCAGTAAACACAGTACTGGGCGGTGCCACTCATCCTGTGATTGAACTTTCCTCAGTAAACACAATACTGGGCGGTGCCACTCATCCTGTGATTGAACTTTCCCCAGTAAACACAGTACTGGGCGGTGCCACTCATCCTGTGATTGAACTTTCCCCAGTAAACACAGTACTGGGCGGTGCCACTCATCCTGTGATTGAACTTTCCCCAGTAAACACAGTACTAGGCAGTGCCACTCATCCTGTGATTGAACTTTCCCCAGTAAACACAGTACTGGGCGGTGCCACTCATCCTGTGATTGAACTTTCCTCAGTAAACACAGTACTGGGTAGTGCCACTCATCCTGTGATTGAACTTTTCCCAGTAAACACAGTACTGGGCGGTGCCACTCATCCTGTGATTGAACTTTCCTCAGTAAACACAGTACTGGGCGGTGCCACTCATCCTGTGATTATACTTTCCCCAGTAAACACAGTACTGGGCGGTGCCACTCATCCTGTGATTGAACTTTCCTCAGTAAACACAATACTGGGCGGTGCCACTCATCCTGTGATTGAACTTTCCCAGTAAACACAGTATGGGCGGTGCCACTCGTCCTGTGATTGAACTTTCCCAGTAAAACACAGACTGGGCGGTGCACTCATCCTGTGATTGAACTTTCCCAGTAAACACAGTACTAGGCAGTGCCATCTCTGTGATTGAACTTTCCCAGTAAACACAGTATGGCGGTGCCACTCATCTGTGATTGAACTTTCCTAGTAAACTCAATACTGGGCGGTGCCACTCATCCTGTGATTGAACTTTCCCAGTAAACACAGTACGGGCGGTGCCACTCTCCTGTGATTGAACTTTCCCCAGTAACACAGTACTGGGCAGTGCCACTCATCCTGTGATTGAACTTTCCCAGTAAACACAGTACTGGGCGGTGCCACTCATCCTGTGATTGAACTTTCTCAGTAAACACAGTACTGGGTAGTGCCACTCATCTGTGATTGAATTTTCCCAGTAAACACAGCGGCGGTGCCACTTCATCCTGTGATTGAACTTCCTCAGTAAACACAGTACTGGGCGGTGCCACTCATCCTGTGATTATACTTTCCCCAGTAAACACAGTACTGGGCGGTGCCACTCATCCTGTGATTGAACTTTCCTCAGTAAACACAATACTGGGCGGTTGCCACTCATCCTGTGATTGAACTTTCCCAGTAAAACAGTACTGGGCGCGTGCCACTCATCCTGTGATTGAACTTTCCCCAGTAAACACAGTACTGGGCGGTGCCACTCATCCTGTGATTGAACTTTCCCCAGTAAACACAGTACTGGGCAGTGCCACTCATCCTGTGATTGAACTTTCCCCAGTAAACACAGTACTGGGCGGTGCCACTCATCCTGTGATTGAACTTTCCTCAGTAAACACAGTACTGGGTAGTGCCACTCATCCTGTGATTGAACTTTTCCCAGTAAACACAGTACTGGGCGGTGCCACTCATCCTGTGATTGAACTTTCCTCAGTAAACACAGTACTGGGCGGTGCCACTCATCCTGTGATTATACTTTCCCCAGTAAACACAGTACTGGGCGGTGCCACTCATCCTGTGATTGAACTTTCCTCAGTAAACACAATACTGGGCGGTGCCACTCATCCTGTGATTGAACTTTCCCCAGTAAACACAGTACTGGGCGGTGCCACTCGTCCTGTGATTGAACTTTCCCCAGTAAACACAGTACTGGGCGGTGCCACTCATCTGTGTGATTTGAACTTTCCCCAGTAAACACAGTACTAGGCAGTGCCACTCATCCTGTGATTGAACTTTCCCCAGTAAACACAGTACTGGGCGGTGCCACTCATCCTGTGATTGAACTTTCCTCAGTATACACAATACTGGGCGGTGTCACTCATCCTGTGATTGAATTTTCCCCAGTAAACACAGTACTGGGCAGTGCCACTCATCCTGTGATTGAACTTTCCTCAGTAAACACAATACTGGGCGGTGCCACTCATCCTGTGATTGAACTTTCCCCAGTAAACACAGTACTGGGCCGTGCCACTCATCCTGTGATTGAACTTTCCTCAGTAAACACAATACTGGACGGTGCCACTCATCCTGTGATTGAACTTTCCCCATTAAACGCAATACTGGGCATTGCCACTCATCCTGTGACTGAACTTTCCCCAGTAAACACAATACTGGGCGGTGCCACTCATCCTGTGATTGAACTTTCCTCAGTAAACACAATACTGGGCAGTGCCACTCATCCTGTGATTGAACTTTCCCAAGTAAACACAATACTGGGCTGTGCAACTCATCTTGGGATTGAACTTTCCTCAGTAAACACAATACTGGGCAGTGCCACTCATCCTGTGATTGAACTTTCCCCAGTAAACACAATACTGGGCAGTGCCACTCATTCTGTGATTGAACTTTCCCCAGTAAACACAATACTGGGCAGTGCCACTCATCCTGTGATTGAACTTTCCCCAGTAAACACAATACTGGGCAGTGCCCCTCATCCTGTGATTGAACTTTCCCCAGTAAACACAATACTGGGCGGTGCCACTCATCCTGTGATTGAACTTTCCCCAGTAAACACAATACTGGGCGGTGCCACTCATTCTGTGATTGAACTTTCCCCAGTAAACACAGTACTGGGCGGTGCCACTCATCCTGTGATTGAACTTTCCTAAGTAAACACAATACTGGGCGGTGCCACTCATCCTGTGATTGAACTTTCCCCAGTAAACACAATACTGGGCAGTGCCACTCATCCTGTGATTGAACTTTCCTCAGTAAACACAAAACTGGGCGGTGCCACTCATCCTGTGATTGAACTTTCCCCAGTAAACACAATACTGGGCAGTGCCACTCATCCTGTGATTGAACTTTCCCCAGTAAACACAATACTGGGCAGTGCCCTCATCCTGTGATTGAACTTCCCCAGTAAACCACAATACTGGGCAGTGCCACTCATCCTGTTATTGAACGTTCCCCAGTAAACACAATACTGGGCAGTGCCCCTCATCCTGTGATTGAACTTTCCCCAGTAAACACAATACTGGTGCGTGCCACACATCCTGTGATTGAACTTTCCCCAGTAAACACAATACTGGCGGTGCCACTCATTCTGTGATTGAACTTTCCCCAGTAAACACAGTACTGGGCGGTGCCACTCATCCTGTGATTGAACTTTCCTAAGTAAACACAATACTGGGCGGTGCCACTCATCCTGTGATTGAACTTTCCCCAGTAAACACAATACTGGGCAGTGCCACTCATCCTGTGATTGAACTTTCCTCAGTAAACACAATACTGGGCGGTGCCACTCATCCTGTGATTGAACTTTCCCCAGTAAACACAATACTGGGCAGTGCCACTCATCTGTGATTGACTTTCCCCAGTAAACACAATACTGGGCAGTGCCCTCATCCTGTGATTGAAACTTTCCCCAGTAAACACAATACTGGGCAGTGCACTCATCCTGTGATTGAACGTTCCCCAGTAAACACAATACTGGGCAGTGCCACTCATCCTGTGATTGAACTTTCCCCAGTAAACACAATACTGGGCAGTGCCACTCATCCTGTGATTGAACTTTCCCCAGTAAACACAATACTGGGCGGTGCCGCTCATCCTATGATTGAACTTTCCCCAGTAAACACAATACTGGGCAGTGCCACTCATCCTGTGATTGAACTTTCCCCAGTAAACACAATACTGTGCAGTGCCACTCATCCTGTGATTGAACTTTTCTCAGTAAACACAATACTGGGCGGTGCCACTCATCCTGTGATTGAACTTTCCCCAGTAAACACAATACTGGGCGGTGCCACTCATCCTGTGATTGAACTTTCCCCAGTAAACACTATACTGAGCAGTGCCACTCATCCTGTGATTGAACTTTCCCCAGTAAACACAATACTGAGCAGTGCCACTCATCCTGTGATTGAACTTTCCTCAGTAAACACAATACTGGGCGGTGCCACTCATCCTATGATTGAACTTTCCCAAGCAAACACAATACTGGGCGGTGCCACTCATCCTATGATTGAACTTTCCCCAGTAAACACAATACTGGGCAGTGCCACTCATCCTGTGATTGAACTTTCCCCAGTAAACACATACTGGGCGGTGCCACTCATCCTGTGATTGAACTTTCCCAAATAAACACAATACTGGTGCGGTGCCATCATCCTGTGATTGAACTTTCCCCAGTAAACACAATACTGGGCAGTGCCCCTCATCCTGTGATTGAACTTTCCTCAGTAAACACAATACTGGGCGTGCACTCATCCTGTGATTGAACTTTCCTCGGCAAACACAATACTGGCAGTGCCACTCATCCTGTGATTGAACTTTCTCAGTAAACACAATACTGGGCAGTGCCACTCATCCTGTGATTGAACTTTCCCAGTAAACACAATACTGGGCAGTGCCACTCATCCTGTGATTGAACTTTCCCCAGTAAACACAATACTGGGCAGTGCCACTCATCCTGTGATTGAACTTTCCCAGTAACACATACTGGGCAGTGCCACTCATCCTGTGACTGAACTTTCCTCAGTAAACACAATACTGGGCAGTGCCACTTTCTGAGCAATTTGTAGTCATATTTATTTTGGTTTAAATATGTATGTATGCATGTGTGTGTGTGGTGTGTGTGTGTGTGTGTGTGTGTGTGTGTGTGTGTGTGTGTGTGTGTTACGCGGCATGCATGCTCTCTTGCATGAGAGTAAGAATTGCGTAAATGCGTAAATACTTGTATGACCTCCGTAATTCTCGTTTTAATTGAAAAGCAAATTGACCAGATGTGTTAGTGGGCTTTCAGGTTGACTGATCTGAATACGCCAAATTATTTGGACTGCGAGCCAGTACAGTCAACACACACACACACCACACACACACCACACACCACAAACACACACACAACACACACACACACTACACACACACACACACACAATACGTGCTGAAGTGTCGGATGTGGGGGGCCTGTGTCGAGTGGGGGCTCCACAAGGTTCAGTCCTAGGCCCGGTGCTGTTTCTTGTATACGTGAATGACATGGTGGAAGAAATAGATTCAGAAGTGGTCACTGTTCGCTGATGATGTGAAACTGATGAGGAGAATACAAGTGGGCGAGGATCAGTTAAGATTTCAATGGGATCTGGACAAACTACAAGTATGCTCCGACAAATGACCCATGGAGTTTAACCCCAGTAAGTGTAAGGTCATGAAGATTGAGGAAGGACACAGAAGACCGCAGACGGAGTACAGGTTAGGAAACCAACAGCTGCAAACGTCAATTAAAGAAAAGAGTCTTTGGGTAAGCATTATAACGAACATGTCCCCTGAGGCACACATCAATCAAATAACTGCTGCAGCATATAGGAGATTGGCAAACCTGAGATTGGCGTTTAGACATCTGAGTAAGGAGTCATTCACGACATTGTACACCGTGTACGTAAGGCCTATACTGGAATATGCAGCGTCAGTATGGAACCCTCACTTAGTCAAACACGTCACGAAATTGGAGAAAGTGCAGAAATTTGCAGCACGATTAGTCCCGGAACTGAGGGGTATGTCTTATGAGGAGAGGTTAAGAAAACTCAACCTGATGACACTAGAGGATAGGAGGGAGGGAGGGGACATGATAACAACGTATAAAATACTGAGAGGCATTGATAAGGTGGACAAAGATCGAATGTTTCAGACATGGGATACAGAAACAAGGGGACACAACTGGAAGCTGAAAAACCCAGATGAGTCATAGGGATGTTAGGAAGTATTTCTTTAGTCTTAGAGTTGTCAGGAATTGGATTAATCTGGAGAGTGAAGTAGTGGGAGGAAGTTCCAAAAATAGCTTTAAGAAAAGGTATGACAAAGATCATGGAGCAGGGAGAGAGTGAATTAGTATCGACCAGTGAAGAGGCGGAGCCAGGAGCTATGGCTCGACCCCTGCAACCACATATAGGTGAGTACATTTAGGTGAGTACATAGCTTTAAGGAGAGGTATGATAAAGCTCACGGAGCGGGTAGTGAAGAGACGGGGCCAGAAGCTGAGACTCGACCCCTGCAGCCACAACTAGGTGAGTACATTCACACAGACACACACACACAGACACACACACACACACACACACACACACACACACACTACACACACACACACAGACACACACACACACACACACACACACACACACACCCCACACACACACACACACACACGCCACACACACACACCCCACACACACAAAACACACACACACACAACACACCCCACACACACACACACACACACACACACACACGCGCGCGCGCGCGCACGCACACGCACGCACACACACACACACACACACACACACACACACAAAAGCGAAGAGGCGTGGCCAGGAGCTCGGACTCGACTCCTGCAACTTCAACTAGGTGAGTACAACTAGGTGAGTACACACACACACACACACCACACACACACAACACACACCACAAAACACACACACACAAAGACTAGTCCCAGAGGCTACGGGATTGTCCTATGAAGAAAGGTTGAGGGAAATCGGCCTGACGACACTGGAGGCCAGGAGGGTCAGGGGAGACATGATAACGACATATAAAATACTGCGCGGAATAGACGAGGTGGACAAAGACGGGATGTTCCAGAGATGGGACACAGACACAAGAGGTCACAATTGGAAGTTGAAGACTCAGATGAATCAAAGGGATGTTAGGAAGTATTTCTTCAGTCATAGAGTAGTCAGGCCATGGAATAGCCTAGAAAGTGATGTGGTGGAGGCAGGAACCATACATAGTTTTAAGGCGAGGTATGATAGAGCTCATGGGGCAGGGAGAGAGAGGACCTAGTAGCAATCAGCGAAGAGGCGGGGCCAGGAGCTGTGACTCGACCCCTGCAACCACAAATAGGTGAGTACATGGATTCAGAAACGGGAAATCCTGTGTCAAACCTACTAGCGTTCCATGACATGATAACAACAATAAGATAAGAGAGAGAGGGGTGGGTAGGTTGCATTTTCATGGACTATAAGAAGACTTTTCACAGTTCCACACAAGAGACCAGTGCAAAAGCTGGAGGATCAGGAAGGTATAACAGTGAAGGCACTACAATGGATCAGAGAACACCTGACGGAAAGGCAACAGCGAGTCATGGTACGTGATGAGGTGTCAGAGTGGTCGCCTGTGACGAGTGGGTTTCCATAGGGGTCAGTCCTAGAACCGGTGATGTTCCTGGTATATGTGAATAACATGACAAAAGGAAAAGACTCGGAAATGTCCCTGTTTGCAGACGATGTGAAGTTAATGAAAAAATTAATTCGAAAAAAAGGGTAAGGCAGGACTACAGAGGGATCTGGACAGGCTACAGACCTGGTCCAGCAACTGGCTTCTGGAGTTCAACCCCACCAAGTGCAAAGTCATGAAGATCGGGGAAGGGCAAAGAAGACAGCAGACAGTACAGTCTAGGAGGCCAATGACTACAAATCTCAGTCAAGGAAAAGGATTTTGGAGTGTGTATAATACCAAGCACATCTCCTGAGGCTCAAAATCAATCAAATAACTGCTGCAGCATAGGGGCGACTAGCGACCCTAAGAATTAACATTCCGACATCTCAGTAAGGAGTCGTTCAGGAAATCGGTACCACGTGTACGTCAGGCCCATATTGGAGTATGCAGCTCCAGTATGGAACCCCTCACATAGCCAAGCACGTCAGGAAAACTGCAGAAAGTGCAAAGGTTTACAACGAGACTAGTCCCGGAGTAAGAGGCATGTCCTACGAGGAGAGGTTTTAAAACAACTCGATCTGACGACACTTGAGTCAGGAAGGACAAGGGAGTCATAACGACATGAAATACTGAGATGAATCTACAAGGTGGACAGAGACAGGATTTTTCCTGAGATGGGAACACGCAACCAAGGATCACAATTGGAAGTTGAAGACTCAGATGAGTCACAGGATGTTAGGAAGTTTTTCTTCAGTCACAGAGCTGTCGGGAAGTGGAATACTCTGGAGAGTGATGTAGTGGAGTCAGGATCCACACATAGCTTTAAGAAGAGGTATGATAAAGCTCATGGAGCAGGGAGTGGACCTGGTAGCGACCAGTGAAGAGGCGGGCCCAGGAGCTATGAATCGACCGCTGCAACCACAACTGAGTACAACTAGGTGAGTGCACACACACACACACACACACACACACATACACACACACACACACACACACACACACACACACACACACACACACACACACAACACACACACACACACACACACACACATACATACATACACACACACACACAAACACACACACACACACTCGCAAATACACCAGGCCTAGTGTCTAATCGACATGTGCCTAGGACAAAATGGTAACTAACACACGCACGCACACACACACAACACACACACACACACACACACACACACACACACACACACACACACACACACACACACACACACACACACACACACACATTTTCTTCCCACTCAGTAACAAACTCTGAACATGCTACAGTAGAGTCCTTCAGCTCTCACTGAAGACCAAATGTAGAAGACAAACTCGAGTAACAACCCCCCCCAAAAAAAAAAATCAACTTGGACTAACTTTAGAAGCCAAATTGAAGGATGGAGTTTAAAGGGAAACTCTAAAAAAAATCATTCTAAGACAAACTTTAAGGATAAATTTGATTAGCCTCTCTGAAGCAACTTTGCCTGATTCTAATGTTTAGTCTTGGCTGTGGGCCGCTTGGTGGAAAGTTCGTCAGGAGAAGCCTTTGAGGACAATGTTGTGAGGGATCAAAGTTCGCTAATTAAATGTGGACTCTATGGTACGGTAAAGCTTTTACTAATTACACTTAGACGAGAGAAAAGGCATTGAATATTTTGTCTTCGCTATGGCATATTATTAGTTGATTTTCACGGTGAGAGAGAGAGAGAGAGAGAGAGAGAGTAAGAGAGCAACGAAAGTGTTTTTTATTTAATCACTTTTCAAGATGACACACATTATAAGACGAGTATAAATTATGACGGTGATTATTGAAACGTGTAACTCAACATGACATATTACACTGACACAATATATCACTTGCTGACACTATAATTCAAGCAGCCAGATGCTCAGCCAGAACTACTGCGTTGAACACTGTGTATATGCTTGTGTATGTCGCCACTCAGTATATTCTTTTCTTACTACGTTAATTTTCTCACGAGATTCGAGACGTAAATTTCTTGATGTTTCCTCTAGCTCTATATAAATGTTATTTTCGTAACGTTAGATCAACTTTGGTTAAGCTAGATTAGCTTGGATTAGGTTGGGTTAACTTATGTTAAGTTAGGCTGGATTATGTCAGATTATGTTGGGTTAGATTAGGCTACAATACGGTAACTTTAAGTTAGATTTGTAGGCAGATTAAGTTAGTTGGGTTAAAATTGCATTAACTTGGGTTAGGTTTTTAATTTAAAAAAAAATTAGGGACATTAGGTTGATTAGGTTGCATAATCCTATAAAACGTCAGTTTACTTAACTACAAAAGAACATACCAAAAACGTTCATAACTACACAGTGTTCTTTTTGACGCTAGAAGGCACACAGGCCAGAGCAGCCGAGGGGGAAGGAAGGGTTTCACTATAACTTAACGGTCGACGGGGTTTAGTAAGCTTAAAAGGACCTCGGGGAATTTCCAAGAGTCCCCGACAAGCATAAGCGCTACAGGGTTTTACAAATTTTGGCACTTTTTCGTTTCTTTCCTTTGGGGCTGTGAAGGGGTCTTGATCCCGTGAAATGCATTACATTTCCCTTTTTTTGGGTTTAAAAATTATAACCTCTTATTTCCCAGGTACTAATTACCTCCTACTAGCTAACATTTATATTAAAATAAATATATTATATATATATATATAATAATATAAAATTATATATATATATATATATATATATATTATATATATATATATTATAAAATATATAATATATATAGTCGTGCCGAATAGGCAGAAACTTGCGAATCTTGGGCTTAAATATAACGCTCGTCTTGCCATTAGGACAAGTGAAAATATTGTGTATGCAATAATTCGCCAAAATCATTCTGAACTAACGAAAAAAAATATTTTCATGTGTTTGTTTAGTAAAAATTATTGTAAACAAAACTAAAATATATTAGTTGGGTTTGGGCTAAAATAAAATGTTCTTTTTACAATAAAGGTTAGTAAGTATTCAAGTTCCTTTTGGTGCAAATTATAAATTTTACATCGACATTAATGAAAAAAATTAATCTTTAAACAATAAGAGAAAATTTTAGAAAGGACTTAATTTAAATGAGTTTCTTGCTAATTGACCAGTTTTACATATATATATATATATATAATATATATAATATATATAATATTATATATATATATATTATATATATATATATATAATATATATTTTATTCGTGCCGAATAAGTAAAACTGTCATTACAAGAACTCATTTAAATTAAGTCCTTCTAAAATTTTCTCTTATACGTTAAAGATATATTTTTTTCATTAAATTTAATGTAAAAAATTTAATTTTTCACCAAAGGCATCTTAAAAATTTAAACCCTAACCTTATTTATAACAAGAACAAATTTATTTAGCCAACCCAACTAAATAATTTTAGATTGTTTTACAGTAATTTAAAACTAAACAAACCCCTGAAATAAATTTTTTCGTTAGTTCAAATGATTTTGGCGAAATATTGCATACACAAATTTTCAACTTGTCCTAAAAGGCATATGAGCGTTGCTATTTAAGCCAAATCGCAAGTTCTTGCCAATTCGGCACGACAATAATATATATTAAATAAAATATTATATATATATAAATATATATAAATATAATAAATAGGGCACCAAGAGGTATATAGAAAATTTATACACGGGAGATTTTTAACAACATGTTAAAATATGAGAAACACGAGACCTTTCCCTTAATCCAAAATGCAACATGACTACTACTCACTTGCATACCGTGCGAAAATCCCTGACTACGTTTTCCGCCATCACTATTCTTAGCGGCAACAAAATGAGCCACACCCGCGAAATTCGAGTAACTCAATCATCTTAAACCGCACCGTCAGTTGCCGTGTTTAACGAAGGAATGAGAAGAAAACTCTATCGATTTTTTATTTTTTTTTTAACTCAGGTTCCCCCCCCTTTTTTTTTTTCCTTTTCCGAATTTTTTCGAATTTTGTGAGAAGAGAAACCTCTGCCAAAAATTCTGCGTGTTTTCCTTCCCGCAGACACCCTCTGTGACGATGAAGTTCTTCCTGTGAAACTTGGAACGGGGGCAAAGTCTTCTAGACCAGTTTTAAAGCGGCTTATAAGATCAGCTGAGGGCTTCAACCACCTGCACAACTCACTGAAGACAATAACATTCTTCAGCTACTGCACTATTCCACGTGCTTCTCAAGCATTCTACAAAGTTATAGGAATATCTAAGCAAATTTTAGTGTTTCTACAGTACCTTACTAGACTCTGTAACTTTCTACAGGGGTACATATTTCTGCAACAGTCCTAACCCTCATCAAATAACCTACAAATTTTAGATGAGTCTGCCAAAACCATAAACATTCAACAAACGTGTCACTATAACTCCAAAATTAATGTGTTCTAAAACCTAGCCCCTACAACAATCTACAGTCCCCTTTTAAAGCACTGCCGCAAATCCTACCAACGATGAAAATGCAGTAATTATATGTTCTTTAATTCCCATCTACAGTACAACCATCCATTAGAATTAATGTTTTCTGCAGTGGGCACTATGTATTCTACAGCGGCACATCAATTAAACATGTTCTTATGTTAGCAAAAGGATGAAAATTGGTTCATCGAGAAATGAAAAGACGAGAAAAGGTGAAAAATAATTATGAAAGCAAGGAAGCGACAGATTAGTATTAATCTGTGGTGTAAGAGTAACGTGTATCCCATTCCGTGTACTAGCATGTCAGGGAAGGGCCCTGAGTGCCGGGGTTTAGCGTGCAAGGTGGATGACCCTCCGAGTGCCATTACTGACCTCTGAGTTTCCATTCAACTTATCCT
>NC_069422.1:43359726-43382226 GCF_026875155.1 Cherax quadricarinatus
ATGTGTGTGGAGCTGGAGTGGCCAGATATATGCTACCAGACTTAACACCCACCAGACACGACACTAGAGCACACGGCAACCACAGAGCACAGAGAGAGAGATAGAGAGAGAGAGACAGAGAGAGAAGAGAGAAGAGAGACAGAGAGGGAAGAGAGAGAGAGGAGAGAGAGAGAGAGAGAGAGGGGAGAGAGAGAAAAGAGAGAAAAAAGAGAGAAGACAGACAGAGATCTCGAAATTGGGAAACACTTCACACGTACTACTCAGCTACTCCTAACCAGCCCAGCAGGGGGGATTGGGAATTATACAAGACACAGACCTACATCCCTGCAGCTGCCTCAGTAACCCTACTCTCTCAAGGGCAGGCAACCACTTCCCTACACACCCACCACCCAAGCCCACCACTTTATCATGAGGACCATCTAATCAGCACCGGGCGCCAACATTAAGTTCATACAAAAGTTGGAGAGGGTCACACATAGCTTTGTGAACACATCGACTCCCGACATGATAGCTTTTTTTTGAAACAATTTTGATGACAAAGGGCTCCAGAAAAATTTTTCAAGAATTGCTGGCTACACCTCAATGATGAGAAGAACAGCAAGGGCAAGAGGTGGTGTTGCTGTTGCTTTTCTAAAAGTGTTCATGCCCACACATAGATGTTCCAACCCCTTACACATTCTTAAAAAATGTTTTTTCAAGCTCTGTATAAACACTATACCCTGTACTAGCATTGCAATGTACAGACCTCAGTGGCAAAATGCAGACCCTATCAACTTCCTAAGAAATATTGACTCCTTTTTGCACAACACAACTGTCAACCATATTATAATTGTTGGTGACCTCAACCAGCACCCTTTTAAGAGGACTTTGATGACCTTTTTGCAGTGTTTTACATGAGAAATTGTTGATTTCCCTACTCAAAATCTCTGGCTCCTCCTTGACCCATATTAGTGATCTGGGAGGGAAGGGAAGTCACTTGTCACCCCCTCGGTACGTTTGGACGTCTGACCACAAGCTGTTTTTACCACACTTAAGACCCAAAGAACGAGGTAGGAGTCCCACACGCACAACCTTGCTATGGAAGAGGTAATTGCCAGCCCTTTGCTCTGAGCTCGCCACCACCGACTGGAATGCTCTTTTCCAGGGGATTTTGACACCAAGTGAAAGCCTTCACTTAACACATCCTTAATCTGCAAAAAGAACACATTCCTCACCGGGAATATTGACAAAGCCTACAGTCACCTTGTTTGGGTTCGTTTTAGAGAGGGTGCTACGCTAAGTACAAACATTGCAAGGTATAAGAACATCCTACCACCTATAACAGGAACTTGCACATGCAAGCCTGTAGGCATATGGTTGATGTTCAAAAGTGGGCCATTGCTAAATGGGGGTTTGGACATAAAAGAAAGTTAGCACAGGTAGGTAGGCTCCAAAACCTGTGGTCCCTGTCAAGGACAACAAGGGTTATCGCCGATGACTTATTCCACCTCTAATCGACAGGATGGGACACCTCTACTAGTAGTCAAGAGAAAGCGGAACCTCTTTGCTGAACACTTTGCTACCAAAATGCAAGTTTCTGATCCACAAGGACCCTCCTTGGCTAGCTGCAAGAACTGTATCAAAACTTCAGGGGTTGCAATAAGGCAGGAGGAGTGCATTCCCTTTTTAAATCACTTGACCAAGAAAGGCTGGCCCAGACAAGTTAGCCCAGATTTTGAAAGATTGCAACCCCTAGCACCCTCTAACTCCCCTCTTTCAGCACGCCTAGACAGTGAAAGGCCCCTCCATGGGAAAAAGGCAAATGTATCCCTGTTCACAAAAAGAAAGCAAGCAAAATCAGCAACTACAGACCAGCACTCCTGTCAACACTGGGAAGATCCTTAGACAAAATCTCAAACAAAAGACAATTTTTTTTACTACCACTCACTACTTTTTGATCGTCAATAGCTTCAGGAAAGGGGACTCGCTGCTGACTGTTGTTAAACCCTCCCTAAGTGCACAGTCACTGGGGTAATCCAAAGTCGCTGTTGGTAGCACTGGACATTTTCGGCGCTTTGGGGTGTGGCACCAGGGGCCCCTTGCAAAACTTCAAGCCTGGGAATTGCAGGCTCTACGCTATGTCCCCCAGTGATTTCCTTCATGGTAGATCTCTAAGTGTATCCTCAAAAGGAACGGAATCAGCAAGACATCCTATTGGGGGAAGCGTTCCACAAGGAAGTGTGCTGGGGCCCCGTTAGGAATGTCTATTAACGACCTTTTTTCATCTATCCCAGAATCACATATATGCAACGCTGTACACGACATTCACTTTCAAAAAATGCCCTGCTCTAAGCTACATCAATCACCAGCTGAGAGCTATACACTTTTGGGGAAAAAATGGCAAGTAACATTTGCACCTGAAAAACGAAAAAATGACGTCTCTAGGCACCATGATGGTAATGCGGGCGTAGTAAGGATGAATGGGAGGGTGTTTGGGACCCGGGAAGAAGTTGAATCCTTGGGGGGAAATTTTACCCAAACAACCATAAAACCATGTTTTAAAACTGCAAAAAAGGCACCAGGAAGCTTACACACTTCGCCGTATCCGCTCGCTGCAGTAGGGTTCAAATACTGTAAGCACAAAAACGCTCACACCGGTAGGCTCCACTTTCTTGGGTTTTCCTGTCCCCCCTCTCATCTGCGCTGCTTGACAGAGTAAAACAGAGCAAACGCTCATCTCTCGCCTGGACCCATCCTGGATGGGTCTGTCTTTCAGCAGACCTTTTAACATAGGAGGGGTGTGGGTGGGCCCTTTCTGTTATGTACAAGCCAATTTGTCAAAAACCAACTTTGGATCCACTTCGAGGGCAGCGCGAAACAAGCTTTTTATCCCCCAAACGGGCAAAAACAGCAACTTCCTCGGCGTACCCTTTTCCAGAACAAACACCCCATCTGAGATCATACATCCCAGGATACTCGAGATGGAACACATTCTTTTTTAGCAAATGTTTTCAACGAGATAACGTCTTGATCAAATGAAAATGCTGGCCCCAGATGGCTCCAACTTCATCCGTTCCCTACTTTTATTCTCATAACAATAAAAATGCTTTAAATGAGCGTGTATAACAGCTCTTCTTTTCAATAAAGTTAGGAACCTTTCCTTAAATGCTTGTCAATAAAGCTAGGACCTTAACCTTGTCAAACCATTTAAAAAAAAAAAAAAAAAAAAAAAAAAAAAAGAAGAAGAGAGAACGAGAGAGAGAGAGAGAGAGAGAGAAGAGAGAGTATGGCACATTCGACAGCATACAATGCAATGAGATAAGCAGTTGATCAAAGAAAATGCTGGCCCACAGATGGCTCCAACTTCTCCTGTTCCCTACTTTAAGTCCATAACAAAAAAATACTTTCAAATGAGCTGATGAGGTAACCTCTTTGCTTTTCAATAAAGTTAGGGAAACCTTAACCTTTAAAAACTTTCAATAAAACTAGGACCTTAACCTTGTCCCAAAACCCTTTTAAAAAAAAAAAAAAGAAAAAGAGAGAGGAAACAAACAAGAAGTATAAAGAAGACAAGACAAGGAACATATATGTTTTTCCCTTTAGATTTTTAATAAATTTTTCACAAGAGCATAGAATACAAAATTTGTTTCATTATGATTAAGTATATATATAATATAAATATAAATAAATTAAAAATTTTAAAAATAATATATATATATATAATATATATATATAATAATACATATATATTTAAAAAATAATATAAATATAAATTTTATAATATTATATATTATAATACATATAATAATAAAATAAAAATATATATATTTATATTATATAAATATATATATATATATGTTTATTATATAAATAATATATTTTATACATATAAACATATAATATATAATATTTATAATATATATATATATAATATATACATAATTTTTAAAAAAATATAATAAATTTTTATATTAAAAATATATATAAAAATAATATATATATATATATATATATATATATATAAATAATAAATATAAATATATAATAAATATAAAATATATATATATATGAATTAATTTATTTGTGTTGCTACATAACTTCCGAATAAGGCTGTCCCACATATCAAAAACAATGTTTTTAAGGGGGCACTCGTTCTTATTAACATACCTGGTTTATCTATCTGACGTATATAAGCTTTTACGCACACATTTTTTGTTTGAACCAGGAACACATATTTTTTCATAATAGGTTGCGTACCCCAAAAATTAAAGTTTTTTAACCAAACTGCGTGTGTGTGGGAGTGTGGGTATCACCTAATTGTACTCACCTATTTGTGGGGTTTCAGGGGGCGAGACTCAGCTCCTGGGCCCCCTCTTCACTAATCGCTACTAGGTTTCCCCCCCTCTCTCCGAGCTTTTTCATACCCCTTCTTAAAACATGTAGGTTCCTGCCTCCACTACTTTACTTGCTAGGCTTTACTTCCCGACAACTCTAGATGAAGAAATCTCCTTTCGTCCCCCGTGACTCTCTGAGTCTTCAGCTTCCAGTGTGACCCCTTGTCCCTTGTCCCCTCTCTGGGAAAATCCTTCTCTGTCCAATTGTCTATTTCCCCCCCCCTATCTTGTATGTCGTTATCATGTCCCCCCCCTAACCCTTCTGTCCTCCATGTCGTCAGTCCGTTTTCCCTCAACCTTTCCTCGTACACCATTCCCCTGATCTGGGATTAGCTTTGTTGCAAAACCTTTGTACTTTCTCTAATTTCTGACGTGTTTGACCGGGTTTGTGGGTTCTAGACTGGTGCTGCATTCCTAGTATGGGCCTAACAAAACACAGTGTACAGTGTCTTGAACGATTCCTTATTAAGGTATCGGAACGCTATTCTCAGGTTTGCCAGGCGCCCGTAGCTGCAGCAGTTATTTGGTTGAGTGTGCCCTCCGGTGATGTGCTCGGTGTTATGGGCACCCCTAGGTTTTTCCCTCCCTGAGTGAGGTCTGTAGTCTTGTCCACCTAGCCTATACTTTGGCTCCCGGTCTTCTTTGCCTCTCCCCAATCTTCATGACTTTGCATTTGGCCAGGGTTAAAATTCTAGAACCCAGTTTCGGGACCACGTGTCCAGCCTGTCCGGCCTCTTTGCAGTCCTGCCTTATCCTCATCCGATTTTAATTCTTCTCATCAGCTTCACATCATCTGCGAATAGGGACACTTCAGAGTCTATTCCTTCCATCATGTCGTTCGCATATATAAAAAAATAGCACTGGTCCTATAACTGACCCCTGTGGGACCCCGCTCGTCACAGGTGCCCACTGTGATACCTCTTAAACGTACCATGACTCGTTGTTGCCTCCCTGTCAGGTTTTTCCCTGATCCATTGCAGTGCCCTCCCTGTTATATGCGCCTGATCCTCCAGCTTCTGCACTAATCTCTTGTGAGGAACTGGGGTCAAAGGCCTTCCTGCAGTCTAGGAAAATGCAATCAACCCACCCCTCCCTCTCGTGTCTTACTTCTGTTACCTTGTCATAAAACTCCAGAAGGTTTGTGTGTGGTGTGTGTGTGTGGTGTGTGTTGTGTGTGTGTGTGTGTGGGGTGTGTGTGTGTGGGGTGTGTGTGTGTGTGTGTGTGTGTGTGTGTGTTAGTATGTGTGTGTGTGTGTGTGTATGTGTGTGTGTGTGGTGTGTGTGTGTGTGTGTGTGTTTGGTGTGTGTATGTGTGTGTGTGTGTGTGTGTGTGTGTGTGTGTGGTGTGTGTGTGTGTGTGTGTGTGTGTGTGTGTGTGTGGTGTGTCCTACCTCGGGAATCCTTGAAACTAAAAATGTATTTCTCTACCGCTTGGTGGCTCATTTGCCTCTTTAACTTCCATCGATAACCATTTTCATCTCTGTTGTTAAATCAAACCTTGTGTGCCTGGCACTTTATTATCGTGTCTCTTTGAGCAGTACCTGGTCAGGTTCGGCTTTTATAATACTTTCTTGTAGGTTGTGCTTCCGTGGACTTCGTGGTGCAAAAGATCTAGTTGCACTTAGCGCTTCTAGACGCACAACACAAGGATGTGGAGTTGTGTTGGTGTCAGGGTCATGTTGGTGTCCCTGGGAAGGGGTCAGCTGTTGATTCGATGGGCCAGCTGATAATACGATGGGTCAGCTGATGATACAATGGATCAATTGATGATATAATCGATCGGCTAATGATACGATGGATAAACTGGAAGGACACATACCATAATTTGTGACTGGAAGACACAGATGCTAACAACAAATGTGACACACGAAATAACTTACCTGTGAAAATGCAAAGTTACAAGGAACCTAACTTTGTAAGTAAAACTGTTTAAAAATGAATGAATGGGAGAGACTGAGAAGGGTAGAGGTGTTATTCTATCTGTCTCTCTCCCCCTCCCACCCTCTCTCTCTCTCTCTCTCTCTCTCTCTCTCTCTCTCTCTCTCTCTCTCTCTCTCTCTCTCTCTTCTCTCATCCTCTCTCTCTCTCCTCTCTCCTCTCTCTCTCTCTCTCTTCTCCCCTCTCTCTCTCTCTCTCTCTCTCCTCTCTTTCTCCTCTCTCTCTCTCACACACACACACACATATACATACATACACATGGACAGTCCCCCACAACCATGGACGAAATGTCTCGCTGCACCGCTGCTGCTGCTGATGATGTAAGCTCCTCTCAAAATGCTAATTTTGGGTCGTGCAAACTGAATAGACAAATACGCACCCGTGAATATTCTCGAGTATTATGAGAGGGCGGGGGAAGAAAATATCTCATGGTGGCAGTGCCTTCGTTAGTTAACTACGCGTCCTGAGGAGGTGCTGGACGCCTTCTGCAGCAGCAGGAGAATACATTATCCTCCAGTGAGTTTGATTCATTAAAACTATCTACACGACGTAATGATTTTAACATTTACAGATGGATTTAGATTTAAAAATCAATAGGCCTTAGAATACATTATCCTCCAGTGAGTTTGATGCATTGAAGTAATCTTCACAACATAGTATTTTTAACGTTTACAAATGGTTCTGGATTTAAAAAGTAATAGGCTTCGATAAACATTTGTTTTGTTGTATATGTCGTGAATATATATTGACTTTAGGGGCCACCCATTCTAGCCAGTAATAGGAGACTTCCGTCTAGTAGCACTCATGTAATCCTCTAAGCAGCATGCATGTTCTCATACTAGCAGTCACAACTAGGACCTGAAAATAAACTACATAAACTCTGGAGGTTCCAACCTCGCAATGAAATACCGCAGAAGCCACGATAACAACAACCCGCGTAAGGAAACCATTGTATGCGGTATATTTACATACATAGCGAACATAAAGTACGGTGAACACGATATGTTTTTTTTTTTTTTTTGGACTAGGAGAAATGTCATATGTTTGAAAGATGGATCATCCAAGAAACATAGGAAAGAACTACATAACATCTTCATATAACAAATATTCAATATTCAATCACACATTCCAAGTTTACAGTTACAAGACAACACCACATTATGAAGCTACAGATTAAAAGACCTGACCAAGTCAGGTGACGCAAGAACGGACAAGATTTACGCCAGTCAGTTCCTGAATATACAGTCTGACCATTGTAAAAAAAAATCCAAACGCTTTCGTAATGTGCCGATTAAATTTTCAAGGCGTACAGTGAGAGATAACATCAGCAACTAGTGGCTTAGATGTCAAAGAGATTCCACAGCTTGGTAAGAACATCACCTATATATCGTACTTGATCGTAAAACTCTCAAGTCACATCATGTCAAGAGTGGCTTGTTATGGTTACTATACAATGAGAAAAACCGACAAGTGGGAATAGTCACTGGCAGCAGAGAATCCTTTTAATTACATTAAAGAGATTCTCTTCTCTTTATGTTATGTCAACCTAGCCTAAATAAGTGAATCCACCTTATAAAGTCCTGGACTTGTGTTTGGATTACAACTCTCATTAGCGTTTATGAAGCTTGACTGAATTATATTTCGTTCACTCACTGATACGCATGCAACAGTTTTCTAGGATTTTAACCGATCAACAAGATTATTAATATATCTTACAAAAATAAATGAACATTGAAATCATATCCACGTGTTTATTGGGTCACGGGTCCGAGCCCGCATTATTCACATTACATTTTTTTAATTTACATAAACGAAGTAGGCTAGGTGGGAAAGTCATTGTTTTGAAGGTTATTTGAGGTAAGTCCGCCTACTTCTGGCCCGACTACTAATGACTGAGTGACGGTGAATGTGCTTCCATCTTCGGGTCACCGTATCTTTGTGGCGAGAAACATGATTTTTTTTTTCAAGATTTTTCTATAAATACCGAAGCGAATATAAATATCATTGAAAGTTTCAGTGTTCGGGTAAACTCTTTTTATATCCAGATTATCTCTGGTGCCTGTGATCGGACGCCTCTAAGGACTTACCAATCTCCAATCTAGAGCTCCATAATCCCGATTCATGTGTTTGTTTACTCGTGTGGGGGGGATTAATGAATCTAATTTTCCACTCCGGCAACTTCCAGAAGGGGAGGAAATAAAAAGACATCTTCACGCGATCGTTTTCGACAACATAATTTGTTCACTAATGGTCCATAATCAGTTATTCAGGAGGAAAGCGGATCACTAAAGCTATATTCAGAGAGTCTTCCAGCAGCCAAGATTCAACCTAAGGTTGTTGTTATTATTATTATTTGTAGTAGTAGTAGTAGTAGATGAAGTAATAGCAGTAAAAGCAGCAGTGGTGTAGTAGTAGTAGTAGTAGTAGTAGTAGTAGTAGATAGTAACAGCAGTAGAAGCAGCAGTAGTAATAGTAATTCACAGAAATTTTCATCACTAAACACTACTCTCATGACAAACATACACATGTGATAGTTTCAGCAGTATTATAAAACAGTGGACCATAAGAACATAAAAAAAGGTCACTTCCACTTACGGAAGGAGCAAGGCATCAGGCCTAGTAGCACAAGCTAGTCAGGTCTAACTCACACCCACCCACACCCACTCATGTATTTATCTAACCTATTTTTAAAACTACACAACGTTTTAGCCTCTATAACTGTACTCTGGAGTTTGTCGAACTCATCCACAACTCTATTAGCAAACCAGTGCTTTCCTATATCCTTCCTGAATCAGAATTTTTCCAACTTGAAACCATTGCTGCGAGTCCTGTCTTGGCTGGAAATTTTCAGCACGCTACTTACATCCCCTTTATTTATTCCTGTTTTCCATTTATACACCTCGATCATATCCCCCCTAATTCTACGCCTTTCGAGAGAGTGCAGATTCAGGGCCCTGAGTCAATCCTCACAGAGTATTGCACCCACTCATGCCAACAACCTTCCGAGTCTCAGCAGTGGTCAAAGATCCTTTAGTAGTCTCTCTTGGGCACTATTTGCGTATCTTTGCAAACTGCAAAGGTAAGCAGGATATACTGCAATTAGAAAATGGCAATATGAAAAGTTGGCAGTAACTGTATATAAAGATGCTGTAAATGCCAAAGCAGTTGATGAGCAGATATGCTCATCTCGGCAAAATCTAAAAAAAAAAAAAAAATGAAAAAATGATCTTGGCGAAGGAGCTGAAATGTTTCCAATATTATTTTATTGTTATTAACCGGGTATTACTCAGCATTAAAAAAAAATATCGTTTAAGAATTTCCAAAAGATTGCATAGATGATTTTTCCTTTCATTTCAGAAAGATAATAACTTAAAGTTAACTGGTGTTCACAGGTGTGGTTACCAAGACACGAGGAGGTTCTTCATAAGACACTCTGAGAGAGTTAGACACTTCTTACATTCACAACACAGCCCCTGAGGGTTTGCCCTTCTTCTTCTTCTTCTTCTTCTCTTCTTCTTATTATTATTATTATTATTTTATTATTATTATTATTATTATTATTATTATTATTATTATTATTATTATTATTAATAATATTATTATTGGCATTATTATTATCACATCTACCGTTTGATATCAAAAGAGAGTTACTGAAAGGAGAAAACACATTCACCATTGTTCCTTCAATAACTGTCTTGCCAGAAGTGCACAGACATCACAGTTCACATGACCTTAACTGCAACATTCCCTCCCCATTCTTCAGAGTGCAAGCACTGTACTTCCCACCTCCTGAACTAAAGCCATACTAATGGTTTCCCCTGAATTCCTTAACAAATATTCCTTCGGCCACCATCATAATAATAACAACAACAATAACAACAATAAAAACATTAACTCATTACTAAACACAAGACGAATGAGGAACAAAGAGGTATAACCACAGTAAAAAATAGGATTGCAAGCGCTTTCGTGATCTCTCTCTCACACCGATAAAAAATAATGTGAGAGAACACGAAACTCCTGTGTCTGGTGGGTTTATTGCATCAAGAGGAACAATATTAACAAACAAGAGCGGATGATTGTTGCTGGTGAAGAGGACACGAACGGTGATATATAAATAAATGTGGAGTAGCTGAAGAGGGTGGCACCCTCTTAAGTACCTTGGAAGTAATATAAGTGAGACTGGAGGCCAGGTTGTCGAGATAGTCACAAGAGTCTTGAGACGTGAGAGGCTGGCAGGCGCCTACAAGGCTGCCCAGGAAGGGAGGAAGATTGTGAGTTCCTGTGGAGAAATCTACTTTAAGCAAACCCGTCCTCCAGAATGCATCGTTCGTTTTCTAACGCGTTGTAGTATCGTCTGTTTGGGAATGATCTACGTCTTTAGACATTTCCGGCTGATCTTTTGACTGGAGAGCTGTGGGGAAGGGGGGATGTGTTTATATATACGAGACACCTCTGAGTTGTAAAACATTGGAAAAAAAAAAAACGTTTGTAGCATGAGGTTCAAGGTGGCACTGCAGTGAAACCCAGTTCAACCCGTACTGATGTGCTGGACTGAAACGCCGATAGGTAAAATTGATGGAATTCGAGGAGAATTATAGAAGTAGATGGAGAGGTTTTTAAGAAATGGCTGTGAAGAAAACGGAGAAAGCAAGCAATGTTACATGCAATAAATAAAAGAGGTGCGGTACTAGAATTTTTGGGGCACGTAGAGAAAATGGACGCTGGCAAGCCGAAGAGCATACAGACGTGAGTTGCAATGAAGGAGGAAGAGAAGGAGGAGGAAGAGGAGGAGGAAGAGAAGAAGGAAAAGGAGGAAAACGAGGTGGAGAAGGAGGAGGAGGAGGTAGAGAAGCAAGCGGAGGCGGAAGAACAGCAGCAGAAGCAGGATGAAGGCAAGGAGGTGTTGCTAAGTCTTGCTGTCATGTGGACTATAACATCGAAGTTGTGAAATATTTAGGTATATACTCGTGAAGTGCGTAAATTGTTAGTGTGTAAGGTATTGTGTAAAGAGAGAGAGAGAGAGAGAGAGAGAGAGAGAAGAGAGAGAGAGAGAGAGAGACTCAAAGCTGCTTTCTCATTCAAAATTCTTCCGACTTGTTCGTCAACACATGACACGCCATAAGTATTGTTATAAGCATCATCACACTGTCTCCAGTGTAAATGTTGTTCATGAAAACCCTCCACTAGTCATATATGCACATCACAGGACTGAAGTCTAGGAAATTAAGGGTCGGTAGAGGAGAGAGACTTCTGTAGATGAGAAGGATTTCTGTCTGTGACAACAATGTGAGAGGGATGTCTGTTAGTAAGAGAGGAATTTGTGGTGAGAGGTGATGTGTGGGGGATGTCATAGAGTTTATGTGAGTAAGAAGGATGTGTGTGTGTGTGTGTGTGTGTGTGTGTGTGTATGTGTGTGTGTGTGTGTGTGTGTGTGTGTATGTGTGTGTGTGTGTGTGTAAGAGGAAAAAGAGCTAACAGGAAGGATCTGCTGTACTAACAATACTAACTGACAGTAAAGAATAGCAATTACAGACGAAGTAGCAGCAACGAAGAACAGTTAACCTGACTAAATCACTAAAGTCAGCAACTGCTACCATACTGTCATGGTCGCCAGAGTACAAGAGATGACAATTAAATTAATTAAACAAATAACGCCCTTAAGAATTATAAGTGAAGACTCAGAAATAAACTTTTTTTTTTTTAAGAAAGTATTCACGGTAAATACGCTTAATACATACATTTAGGATATTAGAGAAATCCGAGAGGCACACACTGGAGGCATCTCGTAATGGACGGAGAGGGTTCAGTCCCAAGAAGGAGAATCGAGCCTACATTGGAAAAAATGTAACCCAAAAATAGGCAGAATGTCTCTTTGTTCCGTAACAAATTACCGGATCAAATTACTCTCCAGCATTACAGCAACTATTAAAATACAGTTATAGTAATATTATTAGTTGAAGGAATTGATTAGATACTTGTTTCCTCTGGTCTTGCAGTCACACAGTCAACCCATTACAGGACAGACAAATATTTCCTGTTTATATGCTGACATCTGTGGGAACGTTGGTGCGGTGACAAGCGCTAACCAACTCCAATGGTTTTATATTGTTATGTGGTAAGTACAGAACTGGTAGTGGTGATGATGATGATGAAGGTTAATGAAGACTGGTGATGATTATGATGGATAGTACATGAGAAGTACGTGAGAAAAACAGCGGAAGACCTGGAAGTCCCCACAGAGTGTGTTGAGAACTATTTGTGTATAGAGCAAGAACTATCGTGTATTACCTAGGTGTGTGAGACTAGAATAGAAAAGCAGTGGGTAATAGTAATAGTAGTAATAATAGTGGTAGTAGTAATAGTAGTGGTAGTAGCAGCAGCTGTAGCAGTAATAATAATATTAGTAGAAAGATTATTTTAGTATTTGTATTTTTATATATATTTCACATGGAAGTCTTTTTCTAATGGCATATTTCTTATTCTCTCTCTCTCTCTCTCTCTCTCTCTCTCTCTCCTCTCTCTCTCTCTCTCAGAATTTTGCTGTCACAGCAAAGCCTGGGTCAAAGAAAATTCTAATTTACATGGTAATGATCTGGAGAGGGATTCGGATGGGGTGGCCAAGGCAATTACACCCTGAGGGAGGGACTCTGATGTGTCGATGGATGGATATGTCAGTCCACATGCTGCGAAATGTCACCCAGATATTTTGAAGTAATCTGAGAGATTTTTAGTTATTAATAAATTTGTTGAGTTATTTTGATGAGCTATTTTGAGCTATTCTCATTGATTTTCTAATAATTTTGATGTCTTTTTGGATATTCAGAGGCACTGAATTGGGCATTTATCTTACCCTGAAACATTTTAAGATATTCTAAGCTATTGTGTTTTATTCTGAGAAATTTTAAGTTATTTTGAGATTATATGATTTATTCTGAGACGATTTTAAGATGTTTAACATTTCAAGTGTTTATATTGTTACCCCGAGTACGTATTGAATACAGTAGTCAATACCCACTGATGTGAGATTTCGTATTACTTTCCACATTTCACTTATTTACATTTTTTTAAGAGAATTAGCAGTTTATGATGGCTTCAGGTATTCTCTTAGGCATAACATTAAATAGCTACTGATTCGAAAAATATCTACTGTCGTCTTAGTTGCTGATGCTGTACAAGAATCTCTGGCGCGCTTGTCTCTAGCACGACTCCTGAATCTCGGGATGCTCTTCAACTACCAACATTCCCGATGTAATTTAGAGACAAGCTGTTCGCTTTAGGAGTTCCCTTGACTTCACCTTTAATCTTGAATCATTGCCGTCACAAACTTTTGTCCTTTAAATTTAAAGCAACTTCCATGCCTTCTGTTCTTGAGAACTTGCAAGCAAGGTACACCCTCTTCATTATGGCTCAGTAATTTATGCTAAGATGCATCTTGTTACAGATGCTGTTGTTAATTCTCGACTTGGGCGCCATCTTATTTTATTCATACATTCCGCACACATTATATGAAATAAATTACCACTCTATATCTTCCCTGTTTCTTCCGATTCCGGCTTCGCTGTTGACACAAACTTTCAAAGGAAACTGAGTACAGGACTATAAATATCGTCGTTGTCGTTGTTGTTCACCAAATACGTTAAATCCATAACAGTTACGTATAAAATTAATTATTCTTGGCAAATCTTATTTAATTCTCTTAACTAAACCCAAAAGTGTTCTAGGGGGCACACGAAATAAATGGTCAAATAAAAAAAGGGAAACGAAGACGGCATCGAAATCAAGAATGATGATAACACTTATTAAGGCCAAACGACAACGGCGGTAACGACAGGGATTAGGACTGACACACCATCTTTCCTGAACTGCTGCGACGCTGAGCTGAAAATACTGGATACAAGTCTCTGTCAAGGCTGCGGCGGCTTGTCGACCCAAAAAGCTTCTTACACTGAGGCCGAGCCTAAATATATTGCCGAATACTTCAAGGATTATTTTGAGAGGAAGAGAAAAAAAAGCTCTTATTTTTGCGGCGATTGTGTGGCGACTAAACCTCTCAGAGGTTTTTATCCTGCTCTTATTCTCCTAATCAGGGATTAAGGTTTACACTTGGTTTACGATCTTGTGATACGGATCCAAGACTGTCTTCATCGATATATTTAATTCAACTTGGGCAATAATATTAGAATGAAGGCCCTTAATAACAACTATATACATATCTAATGTTGTGATATACCTGGAGGGTGGTCTGGGGGGTCAATGCCTCAGTGGACCGGTCCATGACCGGGTTTCTAACCGGGTGGAAAGGTAAACCACCATAAACCTTCTCTCTACTGAACAGGTCAGCATATGATTTAAGACCAGCTTCCAGGAGACATTAACCTATTTCACCTGACAACCAAACCTACAGCTTCCCCCTTCCGTTCAGGAATTAACCACAGTGGAAAATTTAAATCATCTCGCTTTCTGTGTCACTTCTGTGTCACTTCTTCGTGAGCATCTCTTCACCAGCGACCCTGAAAGAATTCATGTTACTTCGGGAGGGCCTTGTCCGCAATGGTCACTTCGTGTATAATTATTTTTTCAGTAAACATACAGTACCTGAAGGGAATATAGAGGAAAGTAACGGGGAGATTTAAGGTAGATGACCACCAGTTTCCTCTTGCTTACTCGGAGGTAAGCAAAATTATGCTCTTGCTTACTGGGAAGGTGAAAAAAAAATTATCTTGCTTACTTAAAAGGCGAGTTAAATTCTCTTCTTGTTTAATGAGATGCTATGGAAATCAAGCAGGAAGACGACAGTAGCAAGACGACTACCATTCTTTAGCATAACAACGTCAAGGTGACTACCATTCTCTTATCAATACCAAGGCGACTACCATTCTCTTATCAATACCAAGAGGACTACCATTCTCTTGCTTACCAGCACCAAGACGACTACCATTCTCTTGCTTACCAGCACCAAGACGACTAACATTCTCATACTTACCAACACCAAAACGACTACCATTCTCTTACTTACCAACACCAAGACGACTACCATTCTCTTGCTTACCAACATCAAGCAAACGAAACACAACCTGCGATATCTTTTCTTTTTCACGATCCAAGAAGAGTTTTCTCCTGGACATAAATATTCGTATAAATCAAGCTTAATTCCTTGATGCTTAAGCATTTTTTCCCAGATGTTTTTGTCAATTCTCAACGGATCTAGAGAAACGATAAAATAAGATATTGAAGAAATGTATAAAAATCACTGATAATGAAATAACAGCGATGATAATCAAAATAAATAAGGAAGCTAAAAATAACCAAGCACGGAAGAAAGAAAAATGAAGATGAGGTTAACGGACTTAAACAATTTATAAACATGATAATAGGACAGTAATAGGGAGATATTCAACCAATCAAAGCAAAAAAAAAAGAATAGGGGGATAGGAAAAAAAGTTAGAAAAATAGGAAATAGGTAATAATTTATAGTAACCACACACACACACAAAAAAAAAAAAACGCAGAAAAGTCTCGCTGAGGCCGTTGGAAAGCAGAAGAGAAGTTGAGAAAGGCCGACGGGTCACTGCTATGATGAGGGGGATTAGCAAGAGTCGAGACGTGAGGAAATTATCATGTTCCTTCTTATCTGCTTCTTCAGGGAAGGTATCTTGACGCTGGTGAAGGGCTCCTGATCCTGGAAATTTGATCTACTCACTACTCTCTAAGGGCTAAACCTGCTGGCCTCCCATTTCCCAGGAGCTATATGAGCCCTACGGATTTAATGCTTCCCCATTAATAATAATAATAATAATAATAATAATAATAATAATAATAATAATATTATTATAATAATAATAATTCCTTCTTACCTTCTTCATTTTTAACTCTTCCGTTCGACAACCTAAATTTTTAAAGGGATGGACCGGTAAGCCAGCGGAAGGCTTCTGTCAAATGACCAAAATCTCCAGCTGCGGGTCATCATATGACTAAGACCAGCGCCAGGAAATACTTGTCCTGTTTCCTGACAAACCTAACCTAACCTCTTCCACTCGCCTCTAAATAACTCTCAGTATTATATGAGGAATTTTAAGTCTCTTCCGAAGTTTTCAAAGTTGAGAACTGGAATTTGTGGAAGATGTATTGACTCAGCACCACTACGAATGTTTCTCATGTATATGAATTGAAGAAATCGCATAAAATAGAATCCCTGAATTTTTTTGTATATTTTCTTACATATCTCCAATTACGAGAAAAATTGGACATTGCGAATCTCATTGATGTAAGACAAAAGTAGTTTATTTTTTCTAAGCAAGATAGTTAAACCCATGTGTTAGAACTGAAGTTGGTTTAAAATCAATTGTTTTTCGCTCAGTAGTGATTGTGCGTGTGTGTGTGTGTGTGTGTGTGTGTGTGTGTGTGTGTGTGTGTGTGTGTGTGTGTGTGTGTGTGTGTGTGTGTGTGTGTGTGTGTGTGTGTGTGTGTGTGTGTGTGTGTGTTTGTCAGCACGAGGTGAGTGTAAACAGTGAACCACTCAGCAGTGTGTGAGTGTGTTAGCACGTGTTGGGTGTAAATATTGAACCAGTCAGCAGTGTTTGAGTGTTAGCGAGTGGTGAGTGTAAACAGTGAACCAGTCATCAATGTTTGTGCATTGTTTAGTGTCCCACACTAAACAAATATGAATATTTAAGTAATGGAAAAAATCAAGAATAAAAATAGAACACATATTATGATAGATTTTGGGGTATATAGACCTCTTTCACTTTCTTCAACTAGTCCAGTCTCCCTTAAAGACCAAAAGCATTCCAACTGTGTTAGTCCCACAATAGAGAATACAGAGGATTTCAAAGGGGAACTAGACCTCTTTTTTGAAATAAGTGTTAGATCAGCCAGGCTGTGATTGCTGTATTAACCTGCAGGCCGCTGATAACGAGAGACTGCCAGTAAGCAGTCAGCAATGATGTATGATCACAGATCGATTTTCTTGCGTAAACGAGTAATCATTACAACACTGTTATACAACATCCACAAGATGAGGAATTAGACACATATTCAATACCTTAGTATATTTATCTGAAGACGTTTCACCAACCAATGGCTTTATAAACTCTGTACTACAGTGGTAAATTGAAGATGTGGTAATTAGACCCTCAGACTTGCACAACTACACAGAGAAGACGGTGGAGAGTGAGGTAATCAAGCCATCAGCCTGGAATCCAATGTTTATTGCCTTAGTCTTGATGAATGTGCAGCAAAGGCAGGAAGATTGGATTCTTATATACACTGGAGTTAGACGAGGTGCAGCAGCTCAAGTCCTGTCACAGGTGGGCGGGACCCACTAGAATAGGTCATGACCCAGAGTTGGGACAGAGACTAGCAAATAGGTTGTAAGAGATATCCTATGTTGTTGTGTCAGACAAGTATCATTATTATATGGATATACAATTCTGACAAGATGCAATTATACAAATGCAATACGTGGGGCCGGGCGAGGTGTTGAATATGATTTAAGACGCTGGCAGGCTTCCAGGCTGAAGGACTGATTGCCTCACCTTTTACTGTCATCTGTGTATAGTTTTCCAAGATGAGGGACTGATTATCTTTTCTTCTACTGTTCTCCAGTACTGACACTTTCAAATTATCTTTCTATTGAACTGATATATCCAGTGGTTGGCGATACGTCTACAACTAAATTTACCCAAGTGTTGTATATTTGTCTAATTCTTCACCTTGACGGTATTTTATACTAATCCCACGGAGTATGGGTACAGAGAATATTTCTTATACCCTATTTGCAAGGCTCTGTCCCAGCTCTTGTTCATGACCTACTCTCACTAGTGGGTCCCGCCCACCAGTGACGTAACTTCAGCTTCTGCACCTCATCTGTCTCCAGTATATAAAAGCCCATCTTCCTGCCTATGCTTCACATTCATCAAAACTAAGGTACGAATTATAAATATATGGTATACAATATCGACAAAATATATTTGCTCTAATCTTCATGCCTGCGCTTCAGATTCCTCATTAACTCCAAGACTGAGAGACTGATTATCTCTTCTTCTACTGTCTCCAGTTTCAGCACCTTCAAATTATCTCTGTATTGAACTGACAAAGCTACTGCTTGGTGAAACGCCTTCAGATAAAGATACATAGGTGATGCATATGTCTATTTCCTTTCAAGCATGTCACTGGTATGTACCGGGAGGTAACCAAGTTTGATGTAAGGAAGGAAAGTGTAGTTGCAATTCACTGGATCAAGAGTACATCACAGGCACCAAGGCATCACTCCCCAACCCATGAAGACTCAACAGTGCTGAGAACGTTTTCAAGAAGGACAGAACTCGCCTCCTAGCTTCATTACTATCCTGAGGATGTATGGGACGAAAGTACTTAAAGACAATTTTTCTACTCTCTCAACCTGAGGTCAGGCTGCCTTAGTAACTGCCTCTTCAATCATATTATTACCATTGCCTCTCAGGCCCAAATATCCATTAAAACCTATCTATAATTCATGAGCAGTATCTCTGGTCAAGGTATTGGGACCCATGGCCTATAGGAATATATAAGTGAATATATGTATAAAGTTTGTATATAAACATATATACCTGAGCATATTTTATTTTATTCAACACTGCACATACTAAAATAGTGGGCAACTAATTTATGATAAATTCAAACGAGCTGATGGCTTTTATGGTGCTGCGCTATTGAAGTTTATAGAACACATTGATGAAACAGTCACGTGAATTAGAGTCGAAAAAATTATTTGAATAGAAGCGAGAATGGCTGCCACAAATGCCGCTATAAAGTGCATTTTACGAGGCGTGCAGCAATATGCATCATGCTGGCTAGTGTTTTTGACTGCATTCCCTGAATTATGATACATCACCAAGCGCCAGGAATGTATGTCCATCACTGCTCTCTCTTTCTCTTTTTTTTATTATTCTCCATCTCTATATTTTATTCTCTATGTTAATGGTCTCAACTTTTTAATTTGCTTATTTAACGCCTCCTTCATTTCTTTTTAGCTCTTATTCCCCTAGTTACCTCCTATTTCCATCCCTTGTAGAGGATTCTGCATGCGTCTGCTGATCTCACGTTAAGGAACTGATGCTGCAGGAGGAAGTGTTTCTGTCTAGCGATTAGCGAACGATTGATTGACCCTCAGTAACTGCTTGAGCTGAATGACCCCCGCGAGTTGAGTTTTAGATGAATATAATATAGCAATAGCCTGATCCAGTATTTTCATTAATGATTTGGTAGCAGTAAATATTGAAACAAATAACTTCAGTGTAGGATAAATCAGATAACTTCAGTGTAGAATGAATGTTCTGTTGTACGCTATGGTCTCTTCCTCCACAGCATCAGATCATCTCTTCTCTCTGTATCCCTCTGCTGTCTTTTCCCTCTTTCGCCGTGGCTGTCATTAATAATCCCTGGTTCCAGCTCTTCACATAGCCTGCAGCTACCCATTCTGTCCAATTCACTGCACATTTTGTCGTGATCATGTAAACCTCAGTCTGCTTCGCTTTTGTCTTCTTATTATTGTTATATATATATATATATATATATATATATATATATATATATAATATATATATATAATATATATATAAATATATAATATATATATATATATGTATATATATATATATATATGTATATATAATATATATATATATATATATATATATATATATATATATTATATATATATAATATATATATATATATAAATATATATATATTGGTATAAACCTTGGTAAATAAATACCGACAAGTTGGTTTAGAAAGACACGTAAGCAAACACTATAACATATTTATTAGAAAACGTTTCGGTCCTGGGACCTTGATCACTTCTAACATACAGAGGTAGAAAGACATTATATATATAGGCGGAGAGTGAGATGTGACGCACGTGACCTGAGGAATGTCATAAGAACATAAGAATGGAGGAACACTGTAGAAGGCCTACTGGCCCATGCGAGGCAGGTCCTTATCAAATCAACCTCTGTCTATGATGAGGACGGGTAGACGATGAAATCATGTGACTCCTGTGTTGTTGGGTTGGTGCTGCTTAAGTATCATGTATGCCAATGTTTTTGAAATTTTGTAGTTTCCAGTGTTGCGTTCTATAGTGTCGGTGACGGCGATTAGTGAGGCTTCTAGGCACCGTCGGCGTCTGAGGTCTGGTTCGGTGAGAACGAGTTGTGCCTCGGGCATAGGGAGTGCACCACACAGACTAGCCGGCCACCTTGCCAAATACCTTTCAGCGCTTCTGGGCACTATCAGTCAAGCCCACCTCAAACACTCAGGTGACCTTCTCTCCCGAATTTCCAACCTGAATGTCAAAAACAAAAGCATGGCTTCCTTTGATGTCACAGCCCTCTTTACCAACGTTCCTACTGACGCTGCAATCAACATTCTGAGACAGAGGCTCACTGAAAACCACGACCTCCCTTACCTCTTCTAGATTTCATCAATCTAGTGGAACTGTGTGTTAATTTCAACTTCTTCAAGTATCAGGACAACTGTTACAAACAATGCTTTGGGATGGCAATGGGCAGCCCGCTCAGTGCTGTGCTTGCCAACCTCTTCATGGAAAACCTGGAGACAGAGAAATTCAGCACCCTCATTCCCAACACCGTTACCTGGCTAAGATACGTTGATGATATATTGGTTTTCTATCCGAGACGTCTCAATATCCAGGCCCTTCTCAACAAGATCAATGCATGTTGATAAATTAGACACATGTGCAACTCTTGGGAATCTTTATTGAGGAAACGTTTCGCCACACAGTGGCTTCATCAGTCCATACATAGGAGAAACTTGAAGAACAGGAGGAGAATGAGGTAATCAGTCCCTCAACCTTGAGTCGATGTGTTCAGTCCATCAATCTTGAGTAGAATACGGCAGATGAGCGGAGAAGCAGCTTATAAACCGTATTGCAGGAGAGGTGTAGCAGTCATAGGTAGTGTCACATTTGTCCAATGTGAAGTGGGTTGTGCCCAAGAATTAGGCAAGCGAAGAATTCCTAAGTATTAAGATCCCAAGAAGTTGCAGTGTCTGACAGGTTTGTAGATGAATGGTTCGGAGAACCGACATGTTGACAAATTAGACACATGTGCAACTCTAATTTATCAACATGTCGGTTCTCCGAACCATTCATCTACAAACCTGTCAGACACTGCAACTTCTTGGGATCTTAATACTTAGGAATTCTTCGCTTGCCTAATTCTTGGGCACAACCTACTTCCACATTGGACAAATGTGACACTACCTATGACTGCTACACCTCTCCTGCAATACGGTTTATAAGCTGCTTCTCCGCTCATCTGCCGTATTCTACTCAAGATTGATGGACTGAACACATCGACTCAAGGTTGAGGGACTGATTACCTCATTCTCCTCCTGTTCTTCAAGTTTCTCCTATGTATGGACTGATGAAGCCACTGTGTGGCGAAACGTTTCCTCAATAAAGATTCCCAAGAGTTGCACATGTGTCTAATTTATCAACATGTCGGTTCTCCGAACCATTCATCTACAAAGATCAATGCAGTTGAACCATCAATAAAGTTTACACTTGAGCTCGAAAATGATGGCAAACTTCCTTTCCTCGACGTTCTACTGTGCAGATCTCCCGACAGTGACAAACTTCTCTTCAAAGTGTATAGAAAACCTACCAACAAGGACGATCTTATACACTTTTATTCAACCAAGATACCCGCACTAAGAGAGGAGTCCTCATTGGCTTCTTCTTGAGAGCCTTCGCATCTCCAGCCCTTGTTTTCTAGAAGAAGAATTTCACTTACATAACACAAGCCTTTACACGTCTTCAGGTCCCATCTTTCTTCATCCGAGATTGCAGACTCAAGGCATCAAGCTATCCTCAACAAACCGCCCATGGAACAGCCCCCTAAACAGTTCATAGTATCTCCCATGTGGGGATTTGCCACGAATACTCGCCGGCACTTGCTATGAGTAACATCAACGTTTCCACCATAAACACATGATTATAAAAGACCTCACTACTAAACGCAGCCCCACACCTCTAACTTCTACAGCAGGCGTCTACACTATCCCCTGTGGGTTTCTGTCCCAAGAAATAAGTAGGCGAGACAGGCAGAGATCTTGCAGTCCGCCTGAATGAGCATCGAAATGCCTTTAACAGAGACGATGTAAGGTACGCCTGTGTCCTCCACAG
>NC_069422.1:43384726-43407226 GCF_026875155.1 Cherax quadricarinatus
ACCATGACTCGCTGCTGTCTTCCTGACAAGTATTCCCTGATCCATTGTAGTGCCTTCCCTGTTATCCCTGCTTGGTCCTCCAGTTTTTGCACCAATCTCTTGTTGGAACTGTGTCAAACGCTTTCTTGCAGTCCAAGAAAATGCAATCCACCCACCCCTCTCTCTCTTGTCTTACTGCTGTCACCATGTCATAGAACTCCAGTAGGTTTGTGACACAGGATTTCCCGTCCCTGAAACCATGCTGGCTGCTGTTGATGAGTGTGTGTGTGTGTGTGTGTGTGTGTGTGTGTGTGTGTGTGTGTGGTGCCGAATAGGTAAAACTTTCGATTTTGGCTTAAATAGTAATGCTCTTCTTGCCGAATAAGGCAAGCAAAAATTTGTGTATGCAATATTTTCGCAAAAATCATTCTGAACCTATGGAATAAAATATATTTCATTGTGTTTGCTTATTATTAAATTATTGTAAATTTACCTAAAATATATTTAATTGAATTAGGCTAAATTAAATTGCGCTTGTTATAATAAGGTTATGTAAGTTTTTAAAGTTCTTTTGATACAAAATTATTAATTTTACATTAACGTAAATGAAAAAAATATATCTTTAAGCGTATAAGAGAAAATTTTAGAAAGATCTTAACTTTAAATGAGTTCTTGCTAATTGACCAGTTTTACCTATTCGGCACGACAGGTACTCTTACAGATTTGAATGTTCTCTTGGCTTGTCCAGACACCGTGCTGCCTAACATATTGTGGCTATATTCATATGTTGGTTTGTTTATAGTTAAATACATATTTCCGTAGATTTATGTAACGTAACCTAGCCAAACCTGACCTATTATAAAATAAAGAGAAATGTATTATCCTGTTTACAGGAAACGTAAAAAAATTGACGTGGGAAGAGCGTAAGAAAATGAAAGGTGTAAACGAGAATACGTTGTTAGGACACTGTTCCTTCACTACATCTCCTGAAAAAAAGATTCAATACAACAATTACCTCTAGGATTTTGGGGAAGGAAAATGTGACGATGGTGCGAGAGAGCCATATAAATCTTTCCCCCTGTTATCAGTGTCTGGAAACACGATGTTGACTCGACGCCAAGAAGGGAGACGACCAGGAGGTAATAGTGGTTCTACCCTGGGGTTCCAGAGCCTTGGCAAATGGATTTACAAGGTTTAAGTCAAAGATTCGACTGGTGAGGTCCCAGAGTTCAGTGGGTGTGAGTTATAATTCCACTTGGTCTTTACAGAAATTACGGCGGATTAATAAAAGTGCTTGCAGATATTATAGTTGATTCTTACACGCATTTTAGAGGGTTCCTATAGGAATTCAGTGGGTCCTTACAGCCACTGCAGAGGGTCCTTACAGCTGTTCCAGAAAGTCATTTCAAACGTTCCACACGGTCTCTACAAATATTTTAGCTCATTCTTACAGATGTTCCAGTGATTCTTACTGACCTTAAATTAGGTCCTTACAGAGGTTCCAGAAGGTCCTAACAGACCTGTCTGTCAGCATTTACAAACGTTGCACTTCCTCTTACAGACGTTCAAATGGGTCCTGGAGTACTCTCAACACATCAGCCACTACAGGAAAGTTTTGCGGCTTTGGTGTGAAGGAAGAAAGAGCTTATATCATGGCATGATAAAATTGAAATAACTAGAGCCCGACCGATAAAGCTAGGCACCAGACCGAGGTTACTATGAATCCAAACGAAAGGTTCAAATCTATGTTCCTAGTCGAGAAGTAATAATTCATTGTATATGGAAAAAGCTTTACACTTGCTCAGGGCAAAATTTTAGGATATCTCAACCGAGAAAACTTCAATGTCCAAACCAAGAAAGCTTCAATATAAACCATACCCCGGCTGGGATTGAACCCGCAATCAGAGAGTCTCAAAACTCCAGCGACGGGCTGGAGTTTTGAGACTCTCTGATCGCGGGTTCAATCCCAGCAGGGGTATGGTTCGTTTGCAATCGTGTCATTACGATTTCGTGAGTCATGTTTAAAGCTTCAATATCTAAACCAAAAATCTTTAATATCTAACCTAAGAGAATTTCAATATCTAAACCAAGAAAGCTTCAATATCTAAACCATGAAAACTTCAATCTCTAAACCAAGAAAACTTCATTATCTAAACAAAAAAACTTCAGAATTTAAATCAAAGAGTGTCCAATTCGTGGTCGAAGTGGGTCCTAAGTGACGTGCAAGGAAATCTAAAGTGAGGTTCTGTTATGGGCACGTTCAGCTGAAGTCAGTTCTGAAGTAAGTGCTGCAGTTAATATTTCATTATACTTACGTTAGCTACCGTTGCTGTTACAGTTATGTTATTATCATCGTTCAGTATCAACAAACTAAAAATATTGCCACTCATAAATGACTTAATGGAAATGTAGTGAGTAAATATGCTGGATTTTTTTTTTTTTTTTTTGCATAATTGTTATTCAGAAACTCCTTTCTGAGACCATACTAACATTCGAGACAGTAAACAAGACTCTCTGATATCAAACTCCTGCCAAACGATGGCAGCTCCAGAAAAGTCATATACACATCCTCAAAGTTTAGAAAGCTTCAAAGAGACCAGTATGGCGGTACGAGGGAGCTATTATAAGCTTTGTGTAAATAGTTTTTTCTCTCTGTGAAGTACAACGCGAACAAAAGCCAGAATGAGATGGGATGGGGGTGAGGGGGAGGGGGGACGCGCACGGGGGCGGTCAAGGAGGAACGCCACAACACGGGACACATCTTTAGCTCCTACTGCTAACACGTTGTTCACGGCTCTGCTCAACATTAATTTCACCGCTCGGAAGTGGATTTCTCTCTCTCTCTCTCTCTCTCTCTCTCTCTCTCTCTCTCTCTCTCTCTCTCTCTCTCTCTCTCTCTCTCTCTCTCTCTCTCTCTCTCTTTCTCTTTCTGGCACACGCAAACAAATGAACAACTACACCAACACTGTGTAAATTATTTCCCACTTTTGTTAAAGTCTCCCGCACAGCTTTTCTTTCTCTCAGCTAAAAAATATTTTAACAGACTTCCTCTCCTACATACACACACGCCTCACTTCCAAGTGCTTAATTACTTCACATTTCCCCGCCTTTATTATACATACACCTCACAGCTGTACACACCTGTCATAATATGAGTAACGTAGCAGCGCGTTTTCGCTCTTCATTTCTTGCTCAAATAGTTAAGATAAGATGTGTTGGGAATTTTAACTCGGGTGATGGTTAGCCACTCAGGGAAATCTACAGTCCTTGAATCTTGTCCCCCAGGACGCCACCCACACAAGTCAACCAGCACCCAGGTACCTACTTACTGCTAGGTGAACAGGGACAGTAGGTATAACGAAACACGTCCAACGTTTCTACCCGTGCCGGTGACTGAACTCCGGAAACTCAGTGTTTGAGGCCAGAGCGTTGCCAACCAAGCCAATGCACTAGATATACCCTCACAGGCATACGAAATGCTTGTTTAGAATCATATTGTATGCAAAACCAAATGCAGATACGGTATTTACATCTTGTTTTCGGCCTTGTAAATTTTTAAATGCCCACAACGGAGTAAAAAAATATAATATTGAAATAACTATTTACTCTTTTCGTTCCCCTTGTCCACACAGGATATATATATATGTATAATATATATATATATATATATATATATATATATATATATATATATATATATATATATATCAATGCCGAGAGTCGTATTTCTGTTTTAGGGATTAAAGTATTCTTTTGGGGGAAAAGATTACAAGCAGTCTTAATGATCCTATGTATCAACCATTAACTTACTTTGTCCACTGAAAGAAAGAAATCAGATCCTCGCCAGAGTTCTTGAGCTATTATTGCTAGTGTCGACCTCAGACACAGACACGCTTAGCCTCTTTCACACCTTGCTATTATTGCTAGTGTGGTCATCAAGCACACACACACACACACACACACACACACACACACACACACACACACATACACACACACACACACACACACACACACACACACACACACACACACACACACACACACACAGGGATGTTAGGAAATATTTCTTCAACCACAGGGTTACCTGGAGGTTACCTGGAGGTTATTCCGGGGATCAACGCCCCCGCGGCCCGGTCCACGACCAGGCCTCCCGATGGATCAGGGCCTGATCAACTAGGCTGTTACTGCTGGCCGCACGCAGTCCGACGTACGAGCCACAGCCCGGCTGATCCGGCACCGACTTTAGGTATCTGTCCAGCTCTCTCTTGAAGGCAGCCAGGGGTTTATTGGCAATTCCCCTAATGCTTGATGGGAGGCTGTTGAACAGTTTTGGGCCCCGGACACTTATGGTGTTTTCTCTTAGTGTACCAATGGCGCCCCTACTTTTTATTGGCGGCATTTTGCATTGCCTGCCCAGTCTTTTACTTTCGTAGGGAGTGATTTCTGTGTGCAGATTTGGGACCATTCCTTCCAAGATTTTCCAAGTGTAGATTATGATATATCTCTCCCTCCTGCGTTCCAACGAGTACAAGTCAAGTGCTTCCAAGCGTTCCCAGTAGTTAAGGTGCTTGACAGAACTTAAACGTGCAGTAAAGGATCTCTGTACACTCTCTAGATCTGCGATTTCACCTGCTTTGTATGGAGATGTTAATGTACAGCAGTATTCCAGCCTAGAGAGAACAAGTGATTTGAAAAGGATCATCATGGGCTTGGCATCTCTCGTTTTGAAAGTTCTCATTATCCATCCTATCATTTTCTTTGCACGTGCGATCGTGGCACTGTTGTGATCCTTGAAAGTGAGATCCTCAGACATTACTACTCCCAGGTCCCTTACATTATTTTTCTGCTCTATTGTATGGCCGGAGTCCGTAGTATACTCTGTTCTAGTTATTATCTCCTCCAGTTTTCCATAACGGAGTAGTTGGAATTTGTCCTCATTGAACATCATATTGTTTACCGTTGTCAGGAAGTGGAATAGTTTGGGAAGCGATGTAGTGGAGGCAGGATCCATACATAGCTTTAAGCAGAGGTATGATAAAGCTCACGGTTCAGGGAGAGTGACCTAATACCGACCAGTGAAGAGGCGGAGCCAGAAACTTGTACTCGACCCCTGCAACCTCAACTAGGTGAGTACAACTAGGTGAGTACACACACACACAAAACACACACACACACACACACACACACACACACACACACAACACACAAAACACACACACACACACACACACACACACACACATACACACACACACACACACACACACACACATACACTTAGCCTCTCCAACAATATACCCGCACGGAGTATGAAGCTTCCCCCCTTCCCCCACCCTGTCCCTTTTCCTCTCCCCCTCCCCCACTCACTGAATCTCTTTCAGTCAACACCGCAATAAAACTCGCACTTGAAAAGACATCCACTAAAAGGGGCGAAACCCAACCATAGCCGAGGGCACAGAAGAAGCGAAAATAGTAGCATCAACTGTCAGGGGGTAGCAGAATAATAATTTATTTTATGCTTACTTCTCTCTTTCAGCGTCGCATAACTCTACCTTTGGGGTCCCCTTTGTGACTCCCTTTTTTATCGTCACGGGTCATTATATCATAAATTACCTCTTAAGCGCACCATAAATAACTGAATATCAATAACAGGTTAAAAAAAAAAAAATAAAGGACGCTTGACGGCAAGAGTGAGCATGGCGAAAAGCTCGAAATCTGAATGATGCGCTCCATTATGTGGCCCTTAACGAGCTCACTCACGGACGAGACGAATATGACTGGTGAAAGTGAAGGAACGCAGGAATAAGAGCGTAGGAGACACGCCGAGAGAGAGAGAGAGAGAGGCTTACTAAAAGCTAGTACGTAAAGAAAATGCGTCGTTCATGAACTGACTTTCAGGGAGCAACTTTCAGTGGCCAACTTTCAGTGGCCAACTTTCAGTGACCAATTTTCAGTGGCCAATTTTCAGTGACCAATTTTCAGTGGCCAACATTCAGTGGCCAACTTTCAGTGTTTATCTGAAACGCCAAACCCGCATGGGGGCGATTCGGGGCAACGAGTGGGAAATACTTCCAACCTGAAGAGAAAGCCCAGTGGATAGAAATTTTTTTTTTATTTATTTACGACAGGTTCTAAATCCATAAGGGTGAGCTTCTAATATCTCATGAGGAGAAGACCAGTTCTAACGTCCACGAACCCTGAACCCCCTCACCAGCATTAATGAACCTGGAGATCCATGAAGGTCAATGACTAGAAAAAAGTATATAGTCTGTAAAGGGTAAAAGAAAAGCATCTCGCAGATGCATAGATAATATGTCATGAGCATTATACAGATAAGAAATCTTAATGGATCACGGCGATCTGCTCCTGACAGTATGTGAACGCTCTTCAAGGCGGTGCCTTGATCCTAATGAAGGGCTCATGATCCAAAGATTGAAGCTGTTAATACTACTACTACTACTACTACTACTACTACTACTACTAATAATAATAATAATAATAAAAATAATAATAATAATAATAATAATAATAATAATAATAATAATAATATTATTATTATTATTATTATTATTATTATTATTATTATTATTATTAATATTATTAATATTATTATTACAACAGTCTCAGCAGTGTTCAAAGAGAGAGCGTACTGAAGAAGTTAATGACGTTATACACACAAAGGAAAATCTCAAGAAAGGCTTTTCGTAGAAGCGCGTCTAATACCCTGATAAACTTGCCGAGATCAAAGCATCTAGCAGCTCTGTCCAGAATTTCAAGATACTGTAGCAACAACTTGAGAATTCTGTAGCACCACTTGGATATCCAGTGCAGCTTACTTGGGAACTATTCAGGAATATCTGAGGTCCGGAATTTCTCAACGAAAAATCTTCAGAAGTTGAAACATGGACCGTGGATAGCAATTAGATCTCGCTTGGGTTTCTCGTATGCACAATATTTATATTAATATTTGACTAATCTGTTGTTGTTTTAGTCATGGGGAAGAGCTACAGCCATAAAGGCCGTGCAGTACCTAAAAGTGCTCCGGGGGCGTTGACCCCCGAATATCCTCCTGGTACACTCCAGATAGCTAGAACTTGCAGGATGAAGAGGACGTCACCTTGATGGGACATTCCAACAGAAGAGACTGTGTGACAGTCAATGATACTGATCTTAAATCATTATTAATTGTTTTTCTCTCCGCTTACCTGTCTACCTCTAGCGATACCGAGAGTTATAGCCCCCGTGGCCAGGTTCCAGACCAGACCGTAGAGGATATTGCAAAAAGCAGATAAACAAATATTTTCATACATATGCAAAATCCAAGCAAAGAACTACCTGTAAAATTGGATCATTAATAACAGGAGGTTTATATATATATATATATATAATATATATATATATATATATATATATATATATATATATATATATATATATATATATATATATATATATGTATGTATGTATGTATATACATATAAATATATATATATATATATATATATATATATATAATATATATAATATATATATATATATATATATATATATATATATATATATGTGTAGGTAGTAGGTTGGTAGGCAGCAACCGCCCAGGGAGGTACTACCATCCTGCCAAGTGAGTGTGAAACGAAAGCCTGTAATTGTTTTACACGATGGTAGGATTGCTGGTGTTTTTTCTGTCTCATAAACATGCAAGGTTTCAGGTACGTCTTGCTACTTCTGCTTACACTTAGGTCACACTACACATACATGTACAAGCATATGTATACACACCCCTCTGGGTTTTCTTCTATTTTCTTACTAGCTCTTGTTCTTGTTTATTTCCTCTTATCTCCATGGGGAAGTGGAACAGAATTCTTCCTCCGTAAGCTATGCGTGTTGTAAGAGGCGACTAAAATGCCAGGAGCAAGGGGCTAGTAACCCCTTCTCCTGTATATATTACTAAATATGAAAGGAGAAACTTTTGTTTTTCCTTTTGGGCCACCCCACCTCGGTGGGATACGGCTGGTGTGTTGAAAGAAAGAAAGATATATATATATATATATATATATATATATATATATATATATATATATATATATATATATATATATATATATATATATAAATATATATATATATATATATATGTATGTATATATATATAATATTATAAATATATATATATATATATAATATTATATATATATATATATATATATATATATATATATATATATATATATATATATATATAATATGTAGGTAGGTAGTAGGTTGGTAGGCAGCAACCGCCCAGGGAGGTACTACCATCCTGCCAAGTGAGTGTAAAACGAAAGCCTGTAATTGTTTTACATGATGGTAGGATTGCTGGTGTCTTTTGTCTGTCTCATAAATATGCAAAATTTCAGGTACGTCTTGCTACTTCTACTTACACTTAGGTCACACTACACATACATGTACAAGCATATATATATACACACCCCTCTGGGCTTTCTTCTATTTTCTTTCTAATTCTTGTTCTTGTTTATTTCCTCTTATCTCCATGGGGAAGTGGAACAGAATTCTTCCTCTGTAAGCCATGCGTGTCGTAAGAGGCGACTAAAATGCCGGGAGCAAGGGGCTAGTAACCCCTTCTCCTGTATATATTACTAAATTTAAAAGGAGAAACTTTAGTTTTTTCTTTTGGGCCACCCCATCTCGGTGGGATATGGCTGGTATGTTGAAAGAAGAAATATATATATATATATATATATATATATATAATATATATATATATATATATATATATATATATATATATATATATATATATATATATATATATATATATATATATACTGATGATTAACAGAAAATGAGAAAATGAGTAAAATCCTGAAAGATCAGTATGAGTCAATGTTCAGCAACCCATTATATGGAAGCAAGGTGGAGAATGTAGATTTTTTCTTTCTATCTGAATTCCACGTAGCTCACCTAACTGACAGTACAAATCACATATAATTCGAAAAAGACAGAAAACATGCCTTCTTACTCAGTACCTGGACCAGATTCACGGAATTCCTTATTTATAGAATACCAGAGACTAAAGAGTGCAGACACGGTTTTGTATGAGGGAGGTAGTAGAAGGCTAGCCAAAAATTAAAACAGACCAGTAGCCCTAACATCCCACATTATAAAAAATCTTCGGTAAAGTGATGAGACGCCATATTACAAGGTTTTTGGAACAACACAAGCTGCACAACCCAAGCCAACATGGTTTTGGAACTGGAAGATCATGTCTACCTGGGGGTTGTTCCGGGGATCAACACCCCCGTTGTCCAGTCCTTAACCAAGCCTCCCAGTGGATTAAGACCTTGATCAATCAGACTGCTATTGCTAGCCGCACGTATTTTAACATAAGAACCACAGCCCGGCTGATCGGGTACAGAGTGCAGGTGTCTGTCAAGCTCCCTCGAGGTGCGAGGTTCTGACCAGAGCTTTGGTAAGATGGGGAAGGAAGAAGGATGGGTAATGGATGGAAATATGGGAAAGGGTTGGGAGGGTGGTGGGGAGGTTGAGTTTTGAAGGTTACCTGGAGGTTACCTGGAGGTTACCTGGAGGTTATTCCGGGGATCAACGCCCCCGCGGCCCGGTCCACGACCAGGCCTCCCGATGGATCAGGGCCTGATCAACTAGGTAAGTGGCCTAACCACTTTGGCGCAATTTAAACAAGTGTGTGTGTGTGTGTGTATGTTGTGTTATTCTTAAACAAATGTGTGTGTGTATGTTGTGTTAGTCTTGAATAAATCAGATTCATAAGATAGGTATACCTCCTGACCGTCAGTTGCACACAGTTATACCAGCTGTATACCGGCATGTCACTGTGTTGGAATGATGCATACTATTTGCAGTTGCCTTTTTTTTTCGCAAGAGGTCGGTCGTAAGGTTGCTGCTGCATATGGTAGTTGCAGGTCATTCGATGGAGAGCGAGTGCTAACCCGGAGTTGGTTGGCGAAGCAGTTTCTGATGTGGTGTCCTGCCGTAGGATGTTTGCAGATGTTACAAGGTTAGTTGTAAGGTGTAGATTGATAGAAGTAGGTCACCCAAAAATGGGGAGCATTTATCCTTATTGTTGGACTTAGAATGATTCTGGTAGTATCCATTCTTCTATTTCTTCGGGGAAGTCACTCAGGATCCTTGGTCGAGGGAAGTTCTCCTTGTGGATGAAGCGTCGGACTCTTTGTCGGAGGGTCATTCTTTGAGTTCTGTGGGGAGCTGTGCTGATAATGTCGCCGGTGGTGTTCAGTGGTTGTGAAGGGTTTTCTTTGTCAGGTACATAGAGTTCCTGCATGTCATATAGTTGTCTCTTCTTTAGTTTGTTTAGCCTGACATTATTCGCCGTGATTCCCTGTTGTATGTGCAGGTCTTCCATCCTGACTCTGTCCCTGAGTCTGGTGCCAGTGATAAAGCAGAGGGCTTTGTTCTGGACTCTTTGGAGTTGTAGCATGTTGATCCTCTTGAAGGCAGCCAGGAGTCTATCCATAATTTCCCTTATGTCTGGTGGGAGGCTGTTGAACAGTTTTGGGCTCCAGACACTTATTGTGTTTTCTCCTAGTGTACTAATGGCGCCCCTACTTTTCACTGGGGGTATGTTGCACCTACTGCCCTCTAGGATTTTCTAGGTGTAGATTATGATGTATCTCTCTCGCCTGCGCTCCAGTGAGTACAGGACAAGAAACTGTCTGTCACAACTGCTAAGCCACTAAGACAGAATTATGGAGGCGCTTGAAGAAAACTAAAATGCGAGCGACAGATATAACGGGAAAGGTAGGCAGATGGATGACGAAAGGAACAAGTGAAAGACCTGGGAGTAATTATGTCGGATGACCGTTCTTTCAAAGAACACAATAAGGCAAATGTCACAACAGCCATGAAGATGACCGGGGGATAACATGAACTCTCAAAATGAGAGAAATAATACCAACGGTGACCCTTTTCAAATAGCTTGTGCTTTCTCTTTTAGAATATTATACAGTGCTGACAGCCCCATTCAGGGCAGCAGAGATATCAGGGCTGAAGCAAATACAGAGATCATTTAGTCCCGCATAGAGCCAATGAAGCTACTAGAAAACGCCTTGCACTCACTAGAGCAGAGGAGAAAGAGATACATGATAATATATATCTGAAAAGTACCTGCACACTGCCATAGCAACATACTGGAGTGAGAGATATAGAAGGAAATGTAAAATAAACCCTGTGAAAAGAAAGGACACCGTGGGAACAATAAGAGAAAAATATATCAACATCCGTGGCCCCCAGATTATTCAACATCTTACCGGAAGATACCAGAAACACTGCTGGAACTAGTATAGAAGTCTTCAAAAGGAAACTGGACAAATATCTTCACCAGGTGCCAGATCTACCAGGCTGTGATGGATATTTGGGCCAGCGGGCCACCAGCAACAGCAAACCTGGTTGGTCAAGCAAGCATCAGAGCCCGGCGTAAGGCCGGGTTATGGGAGTAAAAAAAACTCTCGAAACTCATGGGCATTTTTTGAGATATTTCGTCCATCAGGAACTTTATTAATTTTCCGCCTGTACCTGCAACTTAGTTGTAAGATAACACCAAAATGTCCTCAAGAAACATTTGTAGCTACAGATCTGCAAGGAAAGTTGGATCACGCTGAAGAATAAGAAAGATGCCGTAAAAAAGTAATGGGTTAGGTTTCTTGTGCGCTTCTGTGGCGGAGATGCGGCTGGTGACCATCTCCCTGCCCCCAACTTCTCCCTTCCTTCCTTCCTTCCTCCCCACCACAGGCACCCCGTTTCTCTTTCCCCTCTGTCTGTCTCCAGTTCCCCCTCCCTCCCACACCCCAAACGCCAGCTCCTCCTCTTTCCTTCCTCGTCCACCAGCTGCTCGCTCCCAGGCTGCTGGTGACACCATGTTTGCCCACCTCTTTACCCACAACTACCACCACCCATGAGCTACCACCACCCCTGAACAACCACCACCCCTGAGCAACCACCATCCCTGAACAACCACCACCCCTGAACAACTACCACCCCTGAACAACCACCACCCCTTAACAACTACCACTCCTGAACAACTACCACCCCTGAACAACTACCACCCCTGAAAAACTTCCACCATTGAACAACCACCACCTATGAACAACCACCACCCTTGAACAACCACCACTCCTGAACGACCACCACCCCTGAACAACCGTCACCCTTGAACAACCTCCACCCTTGAACAACCACCACTCCTGAATAACCACCACTTTTGAACAACCACCACCCCTGAATAACCACCATCCTTGATTAACCACCACCCCTGAACCACTACCCCTGAACAACCACCACCCTTGAACAAACATCACCCTTGAACAACCACAACCCCTGAACAACCACCACCCCTGAACAACCACCACCCTTGAACAACCACCACCCCTGAAAAACTACCACCCTTGAACAACCACCACCCCTGAACAACCACCACAGCCCTTGAGCAACCTCTGCCTTCACCACCATCACCTTTGTCACCGCTACCATCACCACCACATCTTCCACTATCGCAACCACCATCATTCTTACCATCACTACAGCCATGTTCCTTTTACCACCCCAGTCTCTACTACTACTACTACTACTACTACTACCACCACCACCACCATCACAACTACCACCACCACCACCTCTCTCGCCCTCACTACCACTACACTATCACCAGCATTACCTCCATTGCTACTCCTATCACCACTTCTCCCAAAACACCACCTTCATTCCCACCACATTTCCCTCTGTCATTTCTCCTTCCTTCTCCCTCTCCCTCTTTTCTCCCCATCCCACCGAGGTAGGGAGGGAGATGTGCGTATCATACCTTATAGGCACATCACATTCTCTGTCGTTATATCACGCATCCTATAGGTTATTTTAAACTAATAAATGTAAATAGTTTGAAATCTCACCTAAATATTATTAGGCCCTGTTTTTCTCTAAATAATATCTTTCTACAGCTTCCTTTTCACAATATCTAAGAATGTTTCTGCAGATACGACTGATGTCATCTCTCGGATGAGAAGGATGAGATAGTTTTGTTAACTTGTTAACTGTTAGGTCATTATAAAGACACAATGTGCTGTTTATAACATTTTATTGAGAAGACTTTTCGTCCACCAGAACGACGGTCCCTGGTGGGCGAAACGTTTTCTCAATAAAATGAAATAAACAACATATTGTGTCTTCTTAACATATACATTCGGTAAGTAACACTTTGGGTATACACTATTAGTTGAAGAGAGACAACAAGTGTATTGAGACTTAGGTCTCAAAGAGCCTCCGTTTAATCCCAGATTCTTCGGTTGTAAGTCGAAGATTCTACCAATGATTTTTATTACCCTCTTCCATTCATAGCTTATATTCTGGCCTTTTTCTAAATTTTCCTTTGAATTTTTACAATATTCATTGGGCAACATTAAACCCGTAAGCAGCATACAATGCCTGGAGGAATGGGAAGTAATCAGATTTGATCTAGTTAAGTAGCTCCCATACCTTGAATCAAGAGCGATCACTAGCATCAAAGCACCATGTTTCTCAGTGAAGAGGTCTTCATTGAAGGACCCTGTCGTATCTTCCCGTTTCTTGGATCCTGACTGATTACCTTACATTCCTCTAGCGCTGTATGATCCTTTCCCTGAATATACTACTACTACTACTAATAATAATAATAATAATAATGATGACCATCGACGTCAGTTCCGAATTACTGTTGTGAAATCTGACATTCTGATCACCAGGTCACCAATCATGGGTGGAGCCATTCAAAGAAGTTGGAATTAACGCAGGTGACGATAATAGTGAACGCTGGTCGAAATCGAGTCACCATGGACGTCACTAACATCCTCTATATAAATTCAAAGCTAAGGGGTTGCGAGCGACCCTCTGGAACACTTCGTTTAGCAAGTCAAATTCTTTCAGCGTTCACACTGGGCATGCCAGCCTGGTGCTCTAGGCTCGAGCCACAGCTCTGAGTGCGAAACTCTGGATTATTATTGTTTTATTAATATTATTAATTGATTTTGTTATTATTATGTTATTATTATTATATTAGTATTATTAATTATATTATTATTAATTGTTATATTATTATTAATTACTGCATTATTAATTATTATTATTATTATTATTATTATTATTATTATTATTATTATTATTATTATTATTATTATTATTATATTATTACTAATTATTATATTGTAAATAGCCTCTGATATGCATAAGATCACCATAAGAAAAGAATTTAAGAATGCAGGAGAGGAGGGATTTTATTAACAATTTTACTCTAATTAAAAACCCGAAGTGTTAATAATCCTAACACAGTAAAGCCAAAAAATGTGTATTATTTGCATAAAGGTCCATAGGTCCTTCTAAAAGATGCGACCTGCAACACTCGATCAGGAGTCTCAGGTGTTAGGAACCTTGCTCATTCGGCTCGGTCCATGCAACCGGCTTTACCTGCGTCCTCTCAATTGTGAGGTAAATGTTCTGCCACAGAAATGCCAGGTATGGGAGGTTGTAGGAAAAAAAGAAAACAGGGGCACAGTTTATATTTGGAGACGTAATGCTACTTTCAACATTTGGAGTCGGGAGTCCCTCAGGGAAGGTTCCTTGATGCTGGTAAGGGGCTCTGGATCTCAGGAGTTGAACTTGTCCTTTCCTTTGGATGTAGCCTGATTGCCTCGCGGTTTTCGGGCAATGTATGACCCCCTAAGAGTTTAGTGCTTCCTCCTAGATATAGCATATTAAATATATCACTTTAGAGAAAAAGACCCCCTTCCGGCGTTCTCCGACCCTCAGAGCTGGGGATGATTCAGAAAGGAGCCGGGTTTTTATCTTGTCCGTGAGGAGCGGCAGCAGCCGCGCCTCTGAGGCCACCAGCCACCATCCCACTGTCAAGGGCAAAGTCAAAGTTTATTTCCACATGATACAGTGTTTATACAGAAATGGGTGACATTTGACTGCATGCAGAAAACCTACGGTTATGTAGAGCATAAGATGTCTGCAGACCTCAGTGTCCAGCGCTGCCTGCCAGTGGCTGCTTTCCACCGCTTTCCTGCCGTGAGAAACCCGGATTACCATATACACGTATACATAAACTCACAATATCCTAGGACACTACTAGGAAGTGATGCTCATTTTTATAAATATGGTTTACAAGTAGCAGGCCAGTGCTCTAATCTTGCCTCGGTAAGCTAGTGGATACTTAACCAGCTATGAGCCATTTAACGAAGAGTCAAGAGACACTTGTCCTATTTCCTTAGGAAGAAACCAGCACCCTGCGTTACACACATCTACGAGTGATCCAGGCAGTCACATGCCTGCGTCGGGAGACTTCTTCCCTGGTGACGAAATGCAGAAACATAACAGGTATTAAAATGAGAATTGTAAGTAAGAAGCCAGGTTATGGTGCAAGGAGGAGAAGGAGAGTTACCTGAGAACTAAGCATTGTCATTGATGATCAGAAAAAAAAAACCGGTCTGCCCGTAAACTCTCCCAGCCTAACACAAGGAAGTGCACCCTCTCTCTCTCTCTCTCTACTCTCTCTCTCTCTCTCTCTCTCCTCTCTCTCTCTCTCTCTCCTCTCCTCTCTCTCCCTCTTCTCTCTCTCTCTCTCTCGTTTCATTTTATTCTTTCTTTCCTATGCTTTCATTTTCAGAAAAACAAGCTTATTTTTCTTTCTTTCTCTCTTATATCAGTAGTCATATATACGTCATTCTCTGCGCTCAGATATAAAAACATTTTAGAATTGTCTTCCAGACTGTAAAGATTGTTTCCAAGGAAGCCGCGGCAAGACGGCAAGAAATTGACAAATTTTGGAGAAGACTGGTCAAGGGTGAGGAATGAAGAATGAAGAAGAAGAAGAAGAAAGAAGAAGAAGAAGAAGAAGAAGAAGAAGAAGAAGAAGAAGAAGAAGAAGAAGAAGAAGAAGAAGAAGAAGAAGAAGAAGAGGAAGAAGAAGAAGAAAAAAAGAGGATAAGTCAAGAAAGTCCACTGTTTTGGCTCTCTTTCTCACGATGTGACCCACAACCACTGGCTAACACCCAGGTCCCTATTTATTGCTAAAAGCAAGGAAACATATCTACATCTCCGTTCACCTCAATAACAAACCCGGGTGAGTCCCAGGTGCTGCTACTACTGACAACATGACTCCTTTGCACGGATCTTCCTGAACTTTTACTCATTTCTACAACATTGCAAGCTACAGATGATGTGTTGATTGCAGCACGAAAGGCCTAGAGTTATCATTCACCTCCCCCGTGGTTGCTATGTTATATATATATATATATATATATATATATATATATATATATAAATATATATATATATATATATATATATATATATATATATATATATATATATATATATATATATATATATAATATATATATTCACACCACATAAAAAACAAAGAGCACTGTGTCCTGGTATGGCCTTACCTCCTCAGATCTCTCAGACTATGTCGTTGTCTAAATTTATTCTCTCCTTCCCACAACATCCCCCACAAATTTTACCACTCGGCTGGCCTCCCACCATCTACCATTTGCCTGGCCTCCCATCACCATCTCACCTTTCCCACGGTTATCAGGCATTTCTTTTCCCCAGCATCATCACCACTGGACCTCATCTTCACCAGATAATCATCTCCACGTCAGAGTTCCAACACATGTGGGTAAGATAACAGATATTCTGCTGCCAAGTGCTCATTACACTTTGATGCATCAACCAAAATCCATACGTACAAACGCGTAACGGCGCATGTACACATGAACATGTAAATAAAGCCGTGTGTGAACACACATTAGCACACTCAGAAGTTAAATTATTTTGCATCTTATATACACACACAGTAAAAATAATCCACATAATATTGGTGATTTTGTCCTTTGAGCATTAAGATAAAAACTATGATAGGGCATGAAAAAATCTCATCAGAATTAGCCAACTTTTACTTAAGCTCTTATCCTCCGATGTTAAGAGTTGGTAACCAAGCCAGTGACTTTCCTTAACGTAGTGGTGACATTTCAGAGTTAGCTACTGTCTCTCCCGACATACTGAGGCTCTTCTAACAACCAAAAGCAGAATTCACTCTCTTTACAAAAGAGGAACCACGTTCTTTATAGAGGAAGATCCTCTCTTTTACAAAAGAGTACCTGTGTTCTTCACAAAGAATGTTCCTATATTTTACAAATGAGATTACACATTCTTTACAAAGGATCATCGAACCCCCCCCCCCCCCCCGAGGCCACCTTGGATCTTGTGGCACCAGCTGGAAGAGGGATTTGTATAAGACCCTGAAGTGTTAATCATGTCTCACCCTTCAAAGAGTAGGAAATGTGACTGCATTAATATTTAAGACTGTAGATCCTATAAGCTCTCAGAAAGAAATTAGAATTTAAGTTTGGCTTGTTGAATCTAATTTTGTCTTGTTGAATCAAATTTTGACTTGTTGCTCTACGCTGATTACATGGACGTCAAAAAGAGGAAGGCTGTTATTTTCTTATTTTACTGTGAACTGTGGGACCATGCCGCGGGCGGTGACCTCAGGAAGCGCCTTCTGGTAAATTTCAGGTAAATTTCATTTGTAGTCAGCCTGTGTCTGTAATTGAAGCATAATTATAGGGACGATATCAACGTATCGTAGTAAGGTGACACTTAACGGAATGGTGTTGGAAAATCTATCTGTAGAGACCTGCAACGAAAGTACTACCTGGTGAACCCATGGCCTTGTAGAATCTCTCTGTGACAGATGTTATTAAAAGAAAAACAATTGAAATTCTACATATAAATCTTTTACAATATCGGTTTTCGAAATTTCCTTTTCTCTCAGGCAGATGTGAGAGTCAGTTCTTGGGTAATGTTTTCTTGTAAAACTTCTTGGCTTAAACTCTGCGACGAAATATAACGTGAAATTCAAGGTTGTGAGTTAGCAAAGAAATAAGTTTAAGTTGGAGACAAAAGTTGATAGACAAGGGAAGACTGAGAGAGAAAGATGTATATAATAAAATATATATATATATATATATATTAATATATATATATAATATATATATATATATATATATATATATATATATATATATATATATATATATATATATATATATATATATATATATATATATATATATATATATATATATATATGTCAGAGAGAGAGAAAAAAAAGACAGACAGACAGACAGAAAGGCAGACAGACAGGCAGAAAGACAGGCAGACAGACAGACAGATAAAGAGAGAAATAAAGGGAGGAAGAGCTAAATCTATATTTGCATTTCACACCTACCTTTTACTATTTTCATCTTATCTACATAACATGAAGCACTCGAAATCATTTTTTTTATTATAACTGTGTCCGGCAGATGAGAGGCAGATATACGAGAGAAATAAAACCCAAATCAACTGTTGCTTTGACAACAATATCATATTTATCTCTTGAGCAACGAACGGAAGGTTTATAATAAAAATTACGAACCAGGTGATGCAATCCAGATAAAGTTTGTCAATATAAATTTTAATGACGTTATTAGCCTCCTTTATTCGATAATAAAATAATTTAGAACATCGGAATAACCTTACTATGTATTTCCACCGAATACAAATTTCACACACACACACACACACACACACACACACACACACACACACACACACACACACACACACACACACACACACACACACACACACACACACACAACACACACACACACACACCACACACACACACACACATATGAAAGACCCCTTGGGGCCAGTGACCATGTGGTTTTAAGCTTCGAATACACAGTAGAGCTACAAGTGGAGGGAGAAGCAGGAAGGCCAGGACGAATGAAGCCAAACTACAAGAAAGGGGACTACACAGGAATGAGGAACTTCCTGAACGGGGTTCAGGAATAATGAAAAAGCCAGGATGAGCCCATTGTTTACCCAAAGGTGCAGGGAGGCAAAAACCAAGTGTGCTAGGGAATGGAAGAAATATAGAAGGCAAAAAACCCAGGAGAATAAGGACAGCAGTCGTAGAGCCAGAAACGAATATGCACAGATAAGAAGGGAGGCCCAAAGACAATATGAAAATGACATAGCAGCGAAAGCCAAATCTGACCCGAAACTGTTGTACAGCCACATCAGGAGGAAAACAACAGTCAAGGACCAGGTAATCAGGCTAAGGAAGGAAGGAGGAGAGACAACAAGAAATGACCGTGAAGTATGTGAGGAACTCAACAAGAGATTCAAAGAAGTGTTCACAGAGGAGACAGAAGGGGCTCCAGAAAGACGGAGAGGTGGGGCACACCACCATGTGCTGGACACAGTGCACACAACCGAGGAAGAAGTGAAGAGGCTTCTGGGTGAGCTAGATACCTCAAAGGCAATGGGGCCAGATAACATCTCCCCATGGGTATTGAGAGAGGGAGCAGAGGCGCTATGTGTACCCCTAACAACAATATTCAATACATCTATCGAAACAGGGAGATTGCCTGAGGCATGGAAGACAGCAAATGTAGTCCCAATCTTTAAAAAAGGAGACAGACATGAAGCATTAAACTACAGACCAGTGTCACTGACATGTATAGTATGCAAAATCATGGAGAAGATTATCAGGAGAAGAGTGGTGGAACACCTAGAAAGGAATGATCTCATCAACAGCAGCCAACATGGTGTCAGGGACGGGAAATCCTGTGTCACAAACCTACTGGAGTTCTATGACATGGTGACAGCAGTAAGACAAGAGAGAGAGGGGTGGGTGGATTGCATATTCTTGGACTGCAAGAAGGCGTTTGACACAGTTCCCACCAAGAGATTGGTGCAAAAACTGGAGGACCAAGCAGGGATGGAAAATAAAAAGGGGGAATACTTTCAGGAAGACAGCAGCGAGTCATGGTAGTGGCGAGGTGTCAGGTGGGCACCTGTGACCAGCGGGGTCCCACGGGGGTCCAGCCCTAGGACCAGTGCTGTTTTGGTATTTGGAAACGAAAAAGACGGAAGGAATAGACTCTGAGGTGTCCCTGTTTGCAGATGACGTGAAGTTGATAAGAAGAATTCACTCGATCGAAGACCAGGCAGAACTAAAAAGGGGGAAAATGTTTGGGAAGGCCCTCTGCACCCAAGTGCAAAGTCATGAGATGGGAGGGCAAAGAAGACCGCAGACGAGTACATTGGGCCAAGACTACACCACTCAAGGAAAAAGATCTGGGTGAGTATAACACCAGCACATCCCTAAGGCAACATCAACCAAATACTGCTGCAGCATATGGGCGCCTAGCAAACCTCAGACGCATTCCGACATCTTAATAGGAACATCAGGACTCCTGACACCGTGTACGTTAGCCCATATTGGAGTATACGGCACCAGTTTGAACCCACACCTATGCCAAGCATGTAAAGAAACTAAGAAAGTGCAAAGTTCGCAACAGACTAGTCTCAGACTAAGCAGTGTATGTCCTATGGAGATGGCAAGGGAAATCAACCTGACGAACTGAGAACAGAGATATAGTGGGGGACATGAAACGACATCCAAATACTGAGAGGTATTCGACAAGGTGGGACAAAGACAGGATTTCCAGACATTGGACACAGAACAGGGACACAGTTGGAAATTGAAGACACAGAGGGAATTACACAGGGATGTTAGGAAGTATTTCTTCAGCCACAGAGTAGCCAGTAAGTGGAATAGTTTGGAAGCGATGTAGTGGAGCAGATCCATACATCAGCTTTAAGCTGAGGTATATAAAGCTCACGTTCAAGGAGATAGTACTAGTATGCGATCAGTGGAAGGAGTGGGGCAGGAGCTCGACTCGACCCCCGCAACCTCAACTAGGTGAGTACAACTAGGTGATAGTAACACACAAGACACCACACACACACACACACACACACACACATAGGACACACACACACATACACACACACATAACACACACACACACACACACACATATACACACACACACACACACACACCACCACACACACACACCACACACCACACACACACACACACACACTACACGAAGGATTTTTTTTTTTTGGAAATAAGACCATGAGAGGGGGAGGGGAAACGGAGGGGGGGGAAGGGTGGAAGTTTATTCAGAAACTGGACACGGAAATAGGAAACATTATTCAGGAATGGGAACCCACCTCCCGTCCCACCACGACCGCCACGACTACCACCGCTGCTACCACCACTACCTCGCCTTGTCGTCACCAGCGCCCTCGGGAACCCCATTCATACACTGTATCCGCCCCATTCTTCTGTTAGCGGCTCACGCTGGGGCTTCTACTGAAATTCTATGCCTTTTCAAGAAAAACTTTAGGGGAATTTTAAAAAAGGGATTTTTTTTTTTAATTAATTACGGGTTCTTGACAGTGTTAAGAAAAGCAGTTCGCCTCTTTTTTTTATTAGAATAAATATAACACCACCATACCATTACTGCTACTACTACTACTACTACTACTACTACTACTACTACTACTACTACTACTACTACTACTACTACTACTACTACTACTACTACTGCTACTACTACACTACTGCTACTACTCTACTACTACCCACTACTACTACGCTACTACTACTACTGCTCTACTACTACTGCTACTACTACTACTATACTACTACTATCTACTACTGCACTCACTACTACTACTACACTGCGACTACTACTGCTACTACTACTACTACTACTACTACAACTACTACTGGGATACTACTACTAACTGCTACTACTACTAATAACTACTACTACTACTACTACATACATAACTACTACTACTTCTACATATAACTTTGTATACTACTACGCTACTACTACTACTACTAACGCATACTAACTACATGCTAGACTACAGCACTACTAACTACTACTGATAACTATACTACTACAGCATACTAGCTATACTACACTGGACTGCTGGACTACGAACTGCTACTGACTGCTACTGAACAACTACATGCTTACTACTACAGACCTGACAACCACCGTATACATAACATCTATATAGTACTCAGCACTGCTCTAATACTACTGCTTCCACAGCTGCCCCACTGCTACCACTACATTGGTTACTATTGCTACTACTACTACTAGTAGTAGTGGTGGTAGCAATAGTAGTAGGAGCAATAATAATAATAATAATAATAATAATAATAATAATAATAATAATTATAATACGTATTAACATTATTAATTTTATTACTTCAAATAGTATTTAGTCAGTTATTTTACTTGCATGCTAGAACAGCATGCTAGAACAGCATGCTAGAACAGCATGCTAGAACAGCATGCTGGAACAGCATGCTAGAACAGCATGCTAGAACAGCATGCTAGAATAGCATGCTGGAACAGCATGCTTGAACATCATGCTGGAACAGTCATGCTAGAACATGCATGCTGGAACAATCAATGCTGGAACATGCATGCTAGAACAGCATGCTAGAACACATGCTAGAACATGCATGCATGGAAACACATGCTAGAACAGCATGCT